>JAULKM010075632.1:0-11780 GCA_032355605.1 Rubia tinctorum
GCCTCCTTAGACATGCATCTGTCCCGCTGTTGCTATTGCCATTAAGGAGCGTGATAATGAGATGGTTCATAAGTTTCTCATTGGTCTCGATGATGGTTATCATACTCTTCGATCGCATATCCTAGAAAAAGATCCCCGATCTTCCATTGGTCGTGTTCACTTGCTTGAAATTCAGGAGGAGTATCACGAGACTGTTATCAATGTCTGTGAATCCACTCCGGATAACATGGCCTTTTCCACCCGTTATTCTGCACTGTTACCTTCCTTAAAGCCAACCACCGTCGCCCCAGGTAGTCAACCCGCCCCCGCCGTTGACCCAAAAAGCCTCTCGTGCACTCATTGCAACCACAAGGGCCACAACGTCACTACTTCCTTCAAGATCATTAGTTATTCTGACTGGTTTGTTGAGAACAGACCTCCAGGATCTGGTCAAAGAACTCAGAACCAGCGAACTCGTACCCTTACCGCTGCGCTATTTGCTGGAGCCGCACCTCCGCTGATGGTCAACGCCGCCACCATTTTTTCCAATTCTGATCGAACAACTTTCAATTCTGCCTGGTCCAAGGAAAAATGGAGTATGGTTCTTAACATGTTCTCTAAGATTGATAATACTGACTATACGTCAGGTAAGCTTGCTTTACCTTGGATTCTTGATACCGGAGCTTCATATCAGATGACCGGTGCCAGGGATCTTCTGCATGATATTGAGCCTGCTGTTAATGTTGATGTCACGATGGTTCTATCTCTACTTCCACTCAGCACGACAACTTATAATTTGGCAATATTATTGTTTCCCATGTTTTTCTTATTCCATAATTACATTGTAACTTGTTGTCCTTTGTCAAATTAGCTACTGCTTTAAAATGTCTTATTTTTCTTATAAAAAACTGTGAATATTACAGGATATCAGCACGGGGATAGTTATTGGCGTGGGTGATCAACATGGAGGGGTTTATTGGTTACGCAGATTGGGAGCTCTACCATCTTTGCCATCATCCGCCTCTATTTTTGCTGTTGTGTCTTTGTTTGATTTATGGAATCAACGTTTTGGGTATCCCTCCCATTCGGTGTTTTCTTATATCCCATTTATTGCTTTAAGTCATAGTGAATTGAATAAAAATGCTCCTTGTTCCGTTTGTCATCTGGCAAAGTAGTCTAGAAGTAGTTTTCCTTTGAGTAATTCTAAGGCTAGTCATTTATTTGAACTTATACATGGTGATGTTTGGGGGCCTTATGACTCACCTTCTTCTAGTGGAGCATTTTCATTTTAAACCATAGTTGATAACTATTCCAAAGTTGTTTGGGTTTATTTATTAGTGTCTAAGTCTCATGTACCTCAGGTACTTGTTACCCTATTGCTGATTATCTTTCTTCTAATAATTTTTGAGTTTCGTATTCTAGATTTTTAGCTGTAGTTACAGATGACTCGGACCCTGTTATGTATTATGAGGCCTCTCGCCATTATAACTGGCAAGTGGTAATAAAGGATGAGATTGATGCCCTTCAGCGGAACAATACCTGGGTTCTGTCTCCTCTGCCTTCTGGTAAACACGTTATTGGGAGTAAATGGGCGTTTCAAATCAAGTCAAAATCTGATGGTTTGATCAAGCAATACAATAAAGTTGGTTGTTTTGGGAACACGTCAGATTGAGGGCACTGATTGCACCAAGACTTTCGCTCCGATTACCAAGATGAACTCGGTTAGTCTTTTCTTGACAGCTGTTGTTATTCATGGATGGGATCTTCATCAGGTGGACGTACACAATCTGTTTCTACATGGTGATTTGGATGAGGAGGTTTATATGAGGCCACCTCCTGATTATACTCTTCATTCGCCGGGTCTGGTGTGTAAACTTCGCAAATCTCTTTATAGTCTTCGTCATGCACCAAGAAATTGGTTTGCTAAGCTTTCTGCAGCCCTACGCATTTTTGGCTTTGTTCAGAGTAAGGTGGGTTACTCTTTGTTTTCCTATTTGTGCGATGACATCTCTCTTCATGTTTTGGTTTAAGTTTATGATTTGATTATTGCTGGATCTTTTTCCTCTCTGATTACTAAGTTCAAGAAGTATCTATCCTCTTGTTTTTGTTTGAAGGATCTTGGTGTTTTGAAATATTTTTTGGGCATTGAGATTGCTAGGAGACTTGATGGTATGTTTCTGTGTCAAAGTAAATGTGCTCTTGATATTTTGACTAAAACTGGATTGTTGGCTGCCAAGGCTATGGATTTTTCAATGGAATAGCAGCACAATTTGGCGCTCGCAGAGGGACTAGCTTATACTGACCCTGTTGAATATCACAGACTTGTTGGAAATTTTATTTATCTTACTATCACTCGCCCGAAACTTAGTTATTTAGTGCACACTTTGGTGCAGTTCATGTAGAAACCGCGTGTGGCACACTGGCAGGCCGCATTGCGAGTTTTGCATTATTTGAAGAGCTGTCCAGGTTGAGGTTTATTTATTTATGCTAAAAGCTCACTTCATCTAACTATTTTTTGTGATTCTGATTGGGCAGCCTGCCCTATTACGCGTCATTCCTTGACTGGATATTTTGTTATGCTTAGAGAATTCCCTATTTCTTGGAAGATAAAGAAACAACCAACTATTTCTTGGTCTTCTGCTGAAGTTGAGTATCGTGTTATGGTTGTTTTCTGTTGAGAGTTGATTTGGCTTAAGTCCCTTCTTCTATCTTTGGGCGCAGGACACTCTTCTCCTATGCTGTTATATTGTGATAGTCAGGCTACTCTTCATATTGTAGTCAATCCCGTGTTTCATGAACGTACAAAACACATTGAAATTGACTTTCACTTTGTTCGTTATTTGGTAAAATGTGGTGAAATTGTCACTCATCATATTATCACTTCCATTCAACCTATAGATTTGTTTTCTAAAGCTTTTTGACTACAGGCATTTCAAACTCTTCTTGTCAAGTTGGGCATTAATGATCCACATGCTCCAACTTAAGGAGGAGTGTTAAGGAGATATATTTTTGTTATATTTGGTGTATATCTACTACTCTAGATAGAATCCATTTCTATTTGTGATTCTGTATATTGTACCCTACATATTGTACCTTTATATCATCAATAAACTCAACCATTCGTATTTTACAAAGTTTAGTAAGTGATTGGGAATGATTCACTTTTTGTCATAAATGAAAAGTATGTCAGAAATTAAAAAGAAAATACAGCGAGTAGTAGTACTCCTTCCGTCCCAGCATAAGTTGCACACTTACTATTTGACAGTTAACATTGTCAAATTTTGACCACATTTTAAAATAGATATGTAAAGTAGAATATTATCGTATCTGGTATTGTTAATTCATCATAATAAGTAGTTTCTAAATATCAAATTTTTATTTACAGTTATTGTACGTAATTAAACATATTAAGGGTCAAACATGTTTCTTAAAGACCTTAAAAAAGATTATGTACAGTTTATGATGGGACAGAGGGAGTATATGAATTGAAGTAGGTAGGTTGATTAACATAATATTTATAATATTATATATATGGAAGTTTTTATTTAATCATATAGAGAAATTCTCATGTTAGACCAACTAACGGTTAGGATAACCATGAAAAAACTTATTTCAATAACTTTTAACCTCAAATAATAATTATTTACACGCCGTGAAAAGAGTTTTTCAAACTTAAGAATCTCATTGTAATAAATAAAAATAAACATCAAATCACTCCACTAATTATATCAATTATAAAATAACTTATTTTAACGGTTGGTTTAAAACAAGACTTTGTGTTTAATTTATAATGTAGAGTGCAGTTCTACTACGGAATAACAATATTCTATAATATTAATTCTACATATACTAAAATTCTTTTCTTGTTATGATTATGTATAGGTCTCTTGTACCTCTATATATTGTAACCCAGATCATGAATACAATCACATCATTATTCACGTACTTCCCACATGGTATAAGAGCCTAAAATCTTGAAATCTAAACCCTATATTTTCCAGCAGCAGCCGCCGCCGTCCGTATGTGTGCTATGCGTGCCATTGTCTATTGTAACCTTATCGTCTGAAATCTCACGGATGCTCGTTGTTGCCCTTTTGGAGCCGTTGCAGCACCGATCTTCTGCCACCGTCTTCCTCACACTCCGTCGATGTCGATCTCATGCACCGCCAGGTTTTTCTTACCCGATCCACTGATTCCACTGCCAATCTTATCTAATCTACGATGATGTCTACCTCTGAATCTAACTCCGCCAGTGATGCCGCAGAAGAAACTCGCATCGCTGTTGAAGCTGAGGCCAATAAGATATAGGATCTCAAAGCCACAAATATTATTGAAGCTTTTTTCAAGTAGTTACAATTGTAATCTGGCAATAGGCAAACCATACATGTTGGCCAATCGACGAATTCTCCCTACTACATCTATCAATCTAACGATCCTGGTCTTGTCTTCAGTCCCTCATTCTGAAAGGTGGAGAAAACTATATCGAATGGACCACTGCAATTCGTAATGCTTTGCTTGCTAAGAAGAAACTTGGTTTAATTGATGGAACCAGTACTCAACCCTTGGTTAATGATCCTGATTATGATGCTTGGCTTGGAGTGAATGCTACTCTTTTTTGCTGGATCGTGCATACTGTTGATCCATCTGTCCGATCTTTAGCGAACTAGTTATGGGATGATCTTATTGGAAGATTTTCTCTTGGCAATGGTCCAAAAATTCTACAGATGCGCGGTGATATCATCAATTGCCACTAGAATGGTCAGACTATTTTCATCTACTTCAGCAAACTCAAGAAGTTGTATGATGATTACAACTCTCATCAGCCTCACTGGGTTTATTCCCGTGCTGATTGTAAACCATTGTATACGTGCAACACTGCTGCTGATGCCATCAACGATCGTGAGAAAGAGATGATTTATCAATTTATCCCTGGTTTGGATGATGGCTATCACAAACGATTATCCCATGTTATGCCTCAAGAACCGCTGTCATCTATCACTCGTATTTATGCTCTCGCAATTAAGGAGGAGACTCACAAAGCTGCCATGCAGACTCGTGAATCTTCAACTGACTCCATGGAATATGTTGCTCATCGTCCACTACCTTCAGGATCTTCACCTAGAGATCTCACTATAGCTGAGCGCAAGAATCTCATTTGTACTCATTGTAATCGCAAGGACCACGATAAAATTACCTATTTTAAGCTCACGGGCTATCCATAATGGTTCACGAAGATGAGGGACAGAGCCAACGCCGCTAAAAACACGGCCCCAACTCCACCAGTCAGTGTTGCACCCAAAATTCCATTCATCAGCATAGTCAGGCCTCGCCTCCCTCAGCCGTCGTTCGCTGGTGCCATCACCTCGCCGCTAGGATTTGCAGCTGTAGCCTCCGCCACCCCTGCCCGATCTGATTTTGGCTCTGCTCTGTCTAAAGACCAATGGAGTATGACCCTTAATTTATTTAATCAGTTAAATTATCCTTCTGACCATAGATTAGGATAGTCTAATTTACCTTGGATTCTTGATTCGGGAGCCTCATATCACATGACTGGTGACAAAGGTTCTCTTGCTGACATTACTACTACTACAGATTCTATTAATGTTATACTACTTAATGGATCTATGAAGTCTACTACCCAATGGTTCTTTATGTTTTGGAGATATCATGCTTACTCATGTGTTTTATATACCAACACTAAGATGCAACTTATTATCATGCTTTAGATTGTTGCCTGCCTTAAAATGACTAGCTTTTCTTACATAAATTTTTTCATATTACATAAAATGAGTACAAGGACAGTGATTGGCATAGGTGAACAACATGGGGGGTTTGTTGGCTTTGTCTGCTGGATACGAGCGTTCAGTCTTCTATCTCACAAACAGTTCCAACAGTTGTGTCATTTTTTTTTGCATCTTCACAAACAGTTCCCACTCTTGATTCTAGCACAAATAATAATTATGTTCCTTGTTTTGGTTTATAGAGCAAAGCAGGCTAGACATAGTTTTCCTTTGAGTTCTTTAAATGCTAGTTCTCTATTTGAATTAATACATTGTGATGTTTTGGGGCCTTATAGCCCACCTTCTTTGAGTGGAGCATTTTATTATTAACAATTTTTTATGATTATTCCCCAGATATTTGGGTTTATTTATTAGTGGCTAAGTTAGATGTAGCTTATATATTTATAGAATTTTGTGCTTTGATCAAGAATCAGTTCAGTCTCACCGTTCATCATGTTTGTGCTGATAATGGTATAGAGTTTCTTCCTTTGCAATCTTACTTTTCTGAATCCGGCATACTTTTTGAGACTTCTATGGTAGACACACCACAACAGAATGTTCGTGTAGACCATAAGAATCATTATTTGTTAAATGTGGCTCGGGATTTACGTTTCCAGGTTAATCTGGCAATTGAATTTTGGAGAAAAAGTGTTCTGGCTGTTGCATTTTTTAATCAATCGGACACCGATAAAACAATTCAATGGTTGCATAAATTCGAGCTCCTCTGTGTCTTTGGTTGTTCATTCTTTGCCTCTCATATTCCTAGATTCTGTAACAAGTTGCTCTCAGAAGTCGTCGATGCATATTTATGGGTTATCCAGCTAGCAAGAAAGGCTATCTTCTTTATGATTTGGAATCATAAACCTTCTTCAACAGTCGAGATGCTGATTTCTATAAAGATCATTTTCCATTCGATGTGCCATCTATTCCTGTTCAAATTGCACAGTCCCTGAGTGCATAATGGTTTGATGGTTTTTCACCTTTGTTAGAGCTAACCTGTGCTGCCAATCCTGGACGTCTCCGAACATCCCATGACCGCAACCCCTTCTCCGCCTTCACAAATGGTTGCCATGTCGCCTCCTCTTATCGCACTGAATTCGACGCCAGATGAAGTCACTGCAAACCATGATCACCAAATTTGATCGCGCCAAATCCTACACCGCATGCCGCGGCCGAATCTTCTTCGATGTTGCCGCATGCGACCATTCCAGTTCGTTATAGTACTCAAGATCATAAACCTCCTGCTTATATGAATGATTATGTCATCTCCATTACTTCTTCTAACCCCCATTCCCTCCCTCACACACTGCTATGCTCACTCCGACGCCATCACTATCTTCAGGTGTTTTCTATCCTTTAATTGATTGCGCAACTTACAATAAATTTTATGTTTCACATTCTAGATTTTTGGATGCAGTAATTTTTGGTGCAAATTCTACCACTTATTATGAGGCATCGAAGCATGCTCATTGGCGTGATACTATGGGAGATGCGATTAATGCGCTTGAACGTAATGAGACTTGGACTATGGCTTCTCTTCATTAGGATAAGACTGGAATTGGGTGTAGATGAGTTTATCAAACCAAGTTCAAATTTGATGGCACTATTAAACATTACAAAGCTTGTCTAGTGGTTCTAGGTAATCATCATACAGAAGGAACCGATTTCAAAGAGACGTTTCCCCTGTTGCAAAGATGAGTTCAGTTCAACTAATTCTGTCTGTTGCAATCATTCTTGGTTGGGAATTTCATCAGATCGACCTTTATAATGCTTTTCTACATGGTGATATTCGCGAAGAAGTCTTCATGTACCCTCCTCCTGGTTATTCTGCACTACCAGGCCTTGTGTGTCGACTGTAAAAATCTATTTACGGTTTGTGATAGACTCCGCGCAACTGGTTTTCCAAGTTGGCAAGTGCTCTTGGCATGCTTGGTTTTGTTCAGAGTAAGACTGATTACTCTCTCTTCATTTACTCTCGTGATTCAGATTCATTGGATGTTCTTGTTTATGTGGATGACTTGATGATTGTTGGTAGTTCTTCGTCGCTTATCTCTGAATTTAAGAAATACCTGAGTTCTTATTTTCACATAAAGGATCTTGGTGCTCTTAAGTATTTATTGGGTAAAGAGATTGCTAGAATACCGAATGTGATGTTTCTTTCACAAAGGAAATACGCCCTTAATATTTTGTCAGACACTAGTTTATTGGCTGCTAAACCGACTAATTTTTTATGGAGGAAAAGCATGATCTATCGCTCGTAGAGGGACCCCTTTATGATGATCCTGAGCAGTATCATCGCCTTATTGGTCGCCTCATTTACCTCACTATTACACATTTTGAGCTGAATTATTCTATTCATACGCTTGCTCAGTTTTTGTAGTCTCCTTGTGTTCTTCACCTGTAAGCTGCTCTACTAGTTTTACACTACTTAAAAAGTCATCCTAGTCAAGGTTTATTCCTCTATTCTCGTAGTTCTTTGAAGTTGAATGCTTTCTGATTCTGAGTAGGCTGCATGTCTGAATACACGACATTCTATTTTTGGCTATTTTTATGTTTGGTGATTCTCCGGTTTCATGGAAGACCAAGAAGCAACCTACACTTTCTCGTTATTCTGCTGAAATGGAGTATAGTGCTATATATATGGCTACAATCACTTGTTGTGAGTTACTATGGCTTAAATCTTTGCTTCTGGACTTAGGTGTTGTGCATTCTACCCTCATGCGCCTGTTTTGCAACAATCAGTCGGCTCTTCACATTGCGGCTAATCCCGTCTTTCATGAACGTATGAAGCACATTGAAGTTGATTGTCATTTCGTACATGATCTTGTGCAGTCCGGTGATATTGTTACTCAACATATCCGCACTTATGATCAGCCTGCAGATTTATTTACAAAGGCTCTTAGACGTACTCCATTTCAGTTACTGCATGACAAGTTCGGTATTCTTGATCTTCATGCTCCAACTTGAGAATGAGTATTAAAGAATAGTAATATTTTGTAAATATTACTTCTGTATAGATTAGAATCCTTGTCCTTTTATGATTTTGTATAGTTCTCTTGTACCTCTATATATTGTAACACAAATCATGAATACAATCACAACATTATTCCCTTACTTCTTACAAGTTCAGTTAAATATAATTTATTTTAATCTAATTATATTTTTACTAAATTTCAATTTATTAATTATGATGTAATTCAGTTCATTTACTTTATTTCATTTTAAATCAGTGGAAAAAAAGTCCTGAAAAGGGTTGAGATGATTGATTGAGTTTATGTTTATAATCTCAATAAATTACTCGTTTGACTATAATTAAGTTTCCCGAGGATTATTTTGCAGACGTTTTAAAATTTTAATCTAAGCAAATAAAAAAGAACTTATAAAACAATGTATTCATTGTCGTGTATATAATTTCTAATCTTATGAACGGTGAGCTGTTAAATCTTGTCCTGCATGTTTTATTTTCTTAATGCTTAATTAGATAGTCCATTGTTTTATCACTGTATTAATGGGCGTATTAAAACTTTCCAACAGATTTTTGACCGAAAATTCAATGAGATTTTACCGAACAATATCAATGTACAAAATGGAAGAGAAGAACGGTGACCTGTGGCTATCAAATTAATGCAACTGAAACAATTGGATTACAAGAATATACAATATATGCATTAATGCGGAGCCCTCTTCATTACATGCATATCTATGAAATTTAGAAAGCCTGTTAATTACATGCGAAGCTCTCTTATATAGAGACTAGCTTTGAAAGAGAAACGAGTGCGTCATGTAGAGGTCATATTCTCGTAAGCGTGTGTTTTTAACAAAA
This sequence comes from Rubia tinctorum, assembly GCA_032355605.1. Lineage (NCBI taxonomy): Eukaryota > Viridiplantae > Streptophyta > Magnoliopsida > Gentianales > Rubiaceae > Rubia > Rubia tinctorum. The sequence goes on from JAULKM010075632.1 coordinate 9,583, forward strand.
ACAAAATATAGAAATCTTTTTCACCCAAAATTAGTAATTTGATATTCAAGTAAAGAGAAGATCTTGGTTAGACCGACTAACGATTATATAACAATAAAAACCTCATTTCAATAATTTATAGGGTTGGATTATAAACATTTATACATTACAATATCAAAGTTATAAAATTCTCATTGCATAAATAAAAACAAACACCCACTACTGGAAAACAAGTACATAAACACCGGTATGTCAGTGTTGTGAGAGAAATACTGGTGTTAGAAATTTTATAGGCACCGCTAATCTGTTAAATGAACCAAAATACCGGTGCCTATGAATAAATCCAGCACCGATACACTGAATACCGATGCGTATGAATAGATTCAGCACCGGTACACTGAATACCGGTGCTAGATACTGGTGCCTTTGAAGAAAATTTGTCTCAGTTTAATATATTCCAAAATCGATTTTGGATGAATGACATATACCGGAGCTAATATCGGCGCCTATGACAGGAATAGTAATTTGGAGGGTAAAATTTTGGTGGAAAAATATTCAGCACCGGTATGTTGACGAATGGCACCGGTAATATTACTGGTGCTCGATATATAGAATTAAAAAAAAAGTGTTTATGGTATGATTTACTCTTGAAAATGGGTTAATGGAATGAGTTACTCAAGAACATGTACTAGCGCTTTCCAACATTTCACCAAAATATAATTTATTTTAAATTTATATATTTAGGCAAGGATAATAAAAATCATGCATTTTGGAGCAATGGATAATGGGGTAATACAATTTTGGGCCATAATGTAATTTTTCAAAACTGTGGAAGTAATCAATGTTGACTTTCAAGACCTTTCCGTTCACCCATACATGCCGAAATTGTAAATTCGCAATCATATATTATTGAATTGCATTTTGGTGTCGCCGATTTCGTGATTCGACAACTCCAACTTTCTTGGAGGGACCTGAGTGCAAAAAGTAAAAACTTTACTCGTAACTCCAAATTAAAATATGCTCGAACGTGATGCTACCCTATACACCCCCATTGTATTTTCCAAGTCTGTAACTAAATATTTATCAATAATTGGTAACAAGAACATATCCATGATTCTTTCCGATTTCCCTTTCTTACTTCTAGTTAATCACTCTAAATTAATGTACAACATGTACTAGCGCTTTTCAAAATTTCATTAAAATAATCGTTTATTTTCTATTTCTATATTTATGCAAGGATAACAAAAATCGTGTAATTTGGAGAGAGGGATAATGTCGTAACAAATTTTTGGGTCATAGCTTAATTTTTCATAAATATATTAATGTTCTTCCATTCACCCACTATACCTAGAATTTCAAAGACGCAGTCGTCTCTTATTTAATTGCGGTTGGTGCTTAAATTTTGAGATTCACCGACTCTAAATTTCTTCTATTGGCCTAATAGTAAAATTTTAAAAAATAACCTAGAGATCAAATAATACTAGCACCGACATTGCTTTCATTCTTACCGGTGATAAGTTATTGCGGGTGGTGTGTCCATTTTATACAGTTATTTTGGGACTTTTTCGATTCACTTTTTTATACTCTTGTACTCTAGATGTGGTATTTTGAATTAAAATTCTCTAAGAAGAGTTAAGAGCGACTTTATTCTTTTATTACTCTTCTAAGGGAGGGTTTTGTGTGACAAGTTAAACATTGGAAGACTTTGAAGAATTCGAAAACTATCTTGGAAGATTTGAAGACCATAAAGACTACATTTTGAAGATACTGAATGATGGAGATCAGGGTACGACTACCACCATAAATGAAGACATTCCACGTCTTGATCAAACATTTTAAGGGTTATGTTCGTGATCCTCTAAGCAACATGATTGGTCCTATGACAAGGTCAAGAATGAAGCTTAGGGATGTTGTATTGAATGGTTTGATTGATCGCCTTCATAATGAAAAATTTAAGAAGAAGACGGCAAGTTCTTGGATTACTTATTCAAGGTTGTCGATTAATTGAAGACATTATAAAGAACACCATACTCTTTTTCCCATTGGGTTTTTTTAATGAGCTAGTGTGATCATTGTAAACATTTATTTTTGGTTTTTGGGTTAGAAGAATTCGGCCATGGGCCTTTTGGACCAGTTCGAAAATGACAGTCCATTAGGGTTTACCATATTCAGTTTTATTCTGATTAGAATTAGATTTGGTAAGATTAGATAAGGTAATA
>JAULKM010075643.1:0-11778 GCA_032355605.1 Rubia tinctorum
GAGACATGGAATCAGAGTTAGAGAACATGGGGCATTTTGAGGCCAAACTAATATGAGAGAAGCAAATTATGTCATCAAATGGCAATATGGAGTTGGCCAATTTCCAAAGGAAGAAAGACACTTTCCTGAGGATTTTATCATGCCAAATATATTATAGTATTCTCAGTGGTCTCCTTCTCCTTGAAACCACCAGAAAAGAATATTTAAAGGTGAAATCTCCCTGACTTGCTGGTCTCCAAATAAGCATGTCTCTTCTATCCATATTTATGGTAGCTTCCAGTAGAAAATTGAGAATGTTAGTAGGATAATTAGATAGCATGGGCAGGTATTGAGACCTGTGGTTTACAAATTCAGCAATGGTTAGATCACTAGGGATTTCTCCATTGTGTAAATGTTTCAAATCCTGCAAAAAAAAACCAAAATTAGTCCAGTTGGAGGTAAAGAAGTTAGCCCTCCCCTCACCATGTATTACCCTTACTTGTGATTCAGCCAATGAGTTGATTTTCTTAATCCTAAGCCAATTTTGTGATTTTCTCTTATGCACAGGTAGAGACCAAATGAATTTAGCCCAAGGAGCAGTACCCGTTTGGAATTTCCACCACATTTTTAAAGAGAAAGTGCCTATGATGTCCCTAAAATTTCTGATACCTAAACCATTCTGCTCAATTGGGAATGAGACATTTTTTAAACTTTTCCAAATCTTTTTGTCTCCATTTTCAGTTTCCCCCCAAATGAAATTAGATATTCTTCGTTTTAGCAGCTTGATTACTGTATTGGGTGGCTTTAGTATTGCCCACAAATGTTGAGGGATAGATAACATCACAGTCTTTATCAGCACTAATTTACTAGCAGCACTTAGCCATTTATTCTTCCAATTATTTAACATGCCATCATATTTCTCAATTAAAGGTTGGAAATGAAAGGCCTTTGGTCTACCTATAAAAATGGGGCATCCTAAATTAATGAAAGGGAGTGTTCCTCTAGTCATGCCTAATCTTTGTTTAATCATTCTAACTTGTGACTTAGTGGCATTTCTGCTAACATAGAAGTTGCTTTTGTTATAGTTAATTTTCTGTCCACTTGTCTTCTCAAAAACCTGCAGAAAAGCTCTTAATCTAGTAAGAGTCAATGGAGTAGCTTGTATAAAGATTACAGTGTCATCTGCATAGCTCAAGTGAGATATAGAAATAGCATCTTTTGGCACAATAAACTGGTTCATCTTACCATTAGATATGAAGTATTTGATACTTCTTGTGAAAGCCTCAGAGAAGATATTAAATAGAATAAGGGACAGGGGGTCACCTTATTTTATACCTCTTGATGGTTGGAAGAAACCAGTTGGTTTTCCATTTATTAGAATAGAGAACCAAGCCGAGGATAGGTTAGAGAGTATAATTCTAATAAACTGATTAGAGAAACCAAATTTAGGTAAGATAGCATGTAGAAAAATCCATCTCACTCTATCAAAAGCCTTGGCCAGATCCAGTGTCAAAATGCAATTAGGATGTTTATGCTTATTATTAAGAAAACCAGCCATTTCTTTTAGGTATATGATACTGTCGGCCACTTCTTTTCCTTTCATGAAACCAGATTGGTTGTCAGGGATAGTGTTAGGCAGTAAATCAGTTAATCTGTTAAAAATCAATTTGGGAAAATTTTTGTTAATAAAATTAGATAGGCTAATGGGTATATAATCACCAAAAGTGGTAGGGATCTATTTTTTTGGAATTAAGACTATCCATGAGCTAGCTATACCTGGAGGGATTGTCCTACCTTTCATAAAATCTAATGTTGCATGATAAATATCCTCACTAACAATGTCCCAATATTGCTTTTAAAAAGCTTGGTGTGTATCCATCAGGTCCTGGAGATTCATTTGCATTTAAAGAAAAAACAATGTTTTTTATCTCATCCAGAGTAGGTTTCCTAAGTAAATTACTGTTATCATCTTCAGTGATTACTTTTAGAATCTGGTTAATGAAGTGAGATGTAAATATTTCTGAATCAGGTTCATTTTCCTCACTTAATAAATGGCTGAAAAAAACAATGGTCTCATTTTCAATTTCCTGTGGATTTTCTATCCAAAGTCCTAAGTTTGTTTTAACTTTTGTGATGGTTTGCTTAAGTCTTCTCTGTTTTACAGATGCATGGAAAAATTTTGTGTTTTCATCTCCTTCTTTTAACCATTTTGTTTTAACCTTATGTTACCAGAATAATATTTCCTCAGTTAGTGATTTTAACAGTCTTGCATTTCTGTGTTTAAGTTCAATGTAGTCCTCTAATGAGTTGCTACTCTCATGAGCTATTTCTTGAATCCTTAGGGCTTCTTATGCTTTTTTAATGTTTTCATTTATGTCATCAAATACCTCCATAATCCATTTCTTTCAATCAGGTTTAAGTCTCTTTAATTTGTGAAATAGCTTTTCCATTCCCTTTTCATGAGTTGCAGCATTTCAACTAAGGGCAATAACCTGTTTTAGTTCTGGTCTAGTTAGTTAAACATCTAAAAATCTAAAAGGTTTTGGAGAAGATGGTGTTTTGGTGCCTATGGTTAATAACAGTGGACAATGGTCTGATGTATGCTTATTTAAAGTGTGAACCGAGCTGTTAGGATATATTTCCATCCATTTTTTATTAGACAGAGCCCTATCCAGTCTTTCTAATGTTGGTGGTTTCCTACCATTGGTCCAGGTATATGAATTACCTACAGTGATTAGGTGAGTTAACAGATTTTAAGTTATAAAATCAGAAAAATCCTCTATACTCTATACTTCTCCTGCTAGGTTTTTTAGGTCCCTTATATTCATCTACTGTATTTAGGGCATTGAAATCACCAATTAAAATGTTGTGTTGTCCAGAGATGAAGTCACTATCTTCCCATAGTTTTTTCCTATCTCTAAGGTCAGTAGATGCATGCACAAAAGAGATGGTCATGTCTTCAGAAAAAATAGAATTACTCATGATAGCAGAGGTGAACTGTTCCTTCACATGTGTTATGCATATGGTTATACAATCCATCCAAAATAACCAGATGTTGTTGATTGTGGAATTATAACAATGATAAAAATTAAACCTGACTTTGTAAGTATCAATCATATCATATCCATGGTTTGGTTCCAAAATGCATAGAAAACTGATCTTATGAATGCCTATAAGTCTTTTTAATCTACCTATAGATGTGTCCAGCCCTCTAATGTTCTAAACAAGTCCTCTAATGTACACATACACGCACAATTTACCAAAATCCCAGTCACATCGGGCCCTTCTAAAATAAAATATAATACATTCTAAATTATAATCGTATCCTTATTAAAATAAGAGTTACGTATCAAAATCTAATAATATTTCTAAAATATCTCAAAGCACATCTCATCAAATTAGCACCATATCACCTCTCTAAAATATCTTCAAATCTGCTACACGATTTTGCTGAATGATTCTGCGTAATATTTTGACTGTCTCCGTTTTGCCATAATTGCCAAATGCTTCTCAAAACCACTTAATCCCAAAAACATGTAATCTGTGACAAATAATACACTTAAATTGTACATTAATCCAATATAATCACAATAAATCTCAAGGAATAAACAACAAAATTTATACACATCAAGGGTCTTCTAATAGGTGGTCTGTCCATAAACTTATGGACAATGTCACTGTATTTTTTTTAACTTATATACTTAATTTGTTAAATTACATACTAAATTTAGAAATTTAAAATGTAATTTTTATATTTTCACTTTCAAATATGCATTATTACTTCTTTTAACTTTTAAAATAAAATATTTAAATTTTATAAAAAATTATAAAATATAAAGTAAAAAATTAGGGGTCTATCCATAAATTTATAGATATACTACCTTTTCCGAGAATTCCTCAAAAAATAAAATAAAATTTAAATAATTATAAACTAAATTAAAGCACCCCCCGTAGGCACTTGTTTAAAGGGGCATAGGCAACGATTATTTTGACTTGTGCCTATGGGGGAATGCAGGAGGGCATTTTTGTGCACCAATTATGAGAACCGGTGCTAGCAAAGCCAGCACCAATTTTGCTTACCGGCGCAAATGGGAGAGAACCGGTGCCAAGATGAGACACCGGTTGACCTTGTTTATTGAGTCTGGTTCTAGAAACTTGCACCAGTACAATATATATTTGGTGTATGCTCCATTTCAACTACGTGCTGCCATTTTTTCATCAGATCATTGTACCTGCACCAGTATTTGAAAGCACTGGTGCGTGAAATATGTGAATCGGATACATATATGCAGCGGATACTAGTATTGTAAACCAATTCATTGTTTGATACTGGTGTTATTAACATTTCACCACTGTTAGAGACAACACCTATTACCTAGGTTCTACAGGGTTTTTGGCTCGGTTTTTAACCATGAAAAAACCGTGATAAATGTAGCTGTTGTAAAAAGTGTATTTTTTACCTCGTTTCATAACCGAGGTAAAACATATCTTTTATCTCGGTTTTACATGCGACATCGGGAGGAGTTAAGTACGTCGTCGGGAGGAGTTAAGTGCGACGTCGATCCTGACATTAAGCCCGACAATAGGATACTGAAGTTGCGACTTCATTTGACATAACGCCGGCATATTACACGAGCGATGTCGGCCATACAAACAAGACACACAATGTGAGAGGAAAGTCAGCGACGTCGTTGTACAGATCAGCGACATCGCGTGCTGCAGAGCACCCATGATGTGTGAATGTTGGCTGAAAAGGTGAATAATATGACGTCGTTTTGAACAGGCGATGTCGCAAAAAAATTACACACCGGTCATACATGCGACCTCGCTTATGCGTCACATGATCACTGGTATGTGCGACTTCACAGAGTAATCGTGGAGAGAGTTTTTGTAAAATATCATGATAATAAATATTTGACGAAACAAACAATCATTCGTCAATAGCCATTACATGTTATTTAGTATTGGATTACTCAAGAAATTGTTAAACATCATACAACATTCAATAGTTATTCAATGCATGTGGGAAAATTAACAATGACATGTTAACATCCACAAAATTATAACATATATTATAAATACATGCTGCAATATATAATAATATATAATGTTGATATATATTAAATTTAAACATTAACTGCATTGAACCTCCATATTTTCTACGTTGTAAGGCATTAACACTATTAGGGCGACTAGTGAAATGACAAGTCTTCCATCTACAGTCCATCGATAACTTTCATTGTCCATTTACACCCAATACGCAGGAGAGAAAATTTATGTTAGAATTGGAAAATTCGTAAATGAAAAATACATAATATAGTCATACTCGGACGACGTGAATGTCAACTTGGGAAAAATGGATATTGGTAAAAGTGACGTCGCAAACTATAGTGATTGATGTCGCTTAGGTCGACCTAATTGCGAAATCGGACATTGAAGATATTTCATGCTTTTTATTGACATGTACGACGTTGGTCTTAATTTTGTTGTATATCTCAAAGGTCGACTATCAGAGACCGACGTCACACATTCATATTGTGTTCATACGAATAAGTAATTAGTGTACACAATCAACCTTAATCTAAGCATTTTTTATCATTCCTTACAAACATGACATCATCTTGGAAACAAAAACAATACACACTACATAACATGAAACACAATCATCATTCAACATGAAAATATACAAGCTTTGATCAGCGACAAAAATAACATATAGAAGGTATGGTGATGAAATTTCTATATTAACATTGCATGTGTGGAAAACTATCTCAATTAATTTGAACCCGGAGATTCCCCATCATCGGATACTTGTTGATGTTTGAGAAAACAAATTGATTGAGCTCTTGAATTGTTGTAATGGTGTGAATGGAGAGGATAGTGTGGAGTAGGGTTTGGAGAAAGTGTGTTAAAATGAGAAATGGATAATGGTGCTAATATTAATTAATTGAAATTTTGGGTGGGGAGAAATTTTGGAGGAAATTTTCAGCCCAAATTTTCATTTCCCGCAAGAAATTTCTTTACGGCTGACGTCGAATTTTGTTCGACCGTGGATTCGCTTTAAGCGACAAACTTGCGACGTCGCACAAGAGGGCCAAAGGATAATTTTTGAAAAGTTTCATAAAATACTCCATGTCAAGATTGGGGCCTCACCCGTCAACCCTTTTAATCTGAGATCGGAACGACAATGTTGGGAAAATATGAATAAAAAATTATTATTGACAAATTTGCATTAAGACTTCTACCACTTTCTTAGAAGGACCTAAGTGTAAATATTAAAAAGTTCACCGGTGGTCCCAAACATGATCCCAAAGAAACATTTTCATCTCTAGTCGAACTTATAATAATTGAGAGTAACAAACAAACTCCTTTTATTCCACATAGTCATCCACAAGGTCTTCCAACTAACCCCTAGTGTACTTATAAGTAATCATCTACAATTTACTCTAGACCACGTACTAGCTCTTTCTAAAATACGATGGATGGAATTTTATTTTATTTTTTTCCATAAAAAACTGAGAATAAGAAAGTTCATGTGATTCTCTATGTGGTGGAAATAATTGTTCCCATATCGCTTACCAAGGTATTAATGGAAATACTAATACAAATGATGTACGATTGCCCTGACTTGCGTCCCTCTAAGACAGTACGTATAATCTCATAACAAACATTTGACCTTACGATCAGGTGCAAAGTTATAACGCATTGAATACCTCTGATCGTTAATACCTCAAACGGAACAACATGATTTTGAAAATGACGGACGAATACCCATATTTCTTGATGCCTTGAATTTGAAAATTTGAATCTACAATTTTGAATTTCGACCTGTCCCACCCTCATGGAGGGACCAATGTGTAAAAACCAAAAAGTTCACTGGTTGTGGTAAAATTGATTATGATCGAACCGGACATTAGTATAGTTCATGGACAATTAAAAAATCTATTAAGTATTTGTAATAAATTATAAAGTATTATTAACATCAATTACATTTGTTTTGTTCAAACGTGGGCCCACTTGCTATGTTAGTGGGCTAAAATGGTGAGCCCCAAGATCAGACTGACCGACGTCGGTCATATGTCGGTTCATACATCGGTCAGATCGATTAAGGTGCGATGTTGTACTAGCCGAGCAGATTTCTGAAAGACTTTTTTTTATTTCTTTTAAAAAAAATTCTCAAGGACTTTAGATTTCTTCCAGTTGCATTTTTTCATAGACATTGTTATGTATATGTGTTGGGTTTTCTCCCTAATTCTAGAACTCTCTATTGATGGAAGAGGGGAGGGGAGTGTTTCTAGGATGATGAGGGAAGAATCAAGACTACCTTCTAGAAGACTCTTAGCATTTACTATGGTTGTTAGGGAGATGGAAGAAAATTCTAGAGCTTGCTTGGTTCACCTATGAATAGAGGTGTTGGAGATTAGTTCATCATTCAATCTCATCCTTTCTAATCCATATCCACTTCATTCCTTTATGTGTCACACTTTTCATTTTTCACCTTGATCACACAAAGAGGGAAATATGAATGTTTCTTTCAATATTGTGTGTGAATTATGTGTTCTATGTTGTTTATTTCGAATTTTTCCTACGGATTAGGGTTTTAGGGTTTACACGTTCATTTCCACCCCTTGTTTTAAACAACTTTTCTTGGAAGTCGTTCACACTTCGTCCTATGCAAAGAACGTACAACGTAGCACATTCATACTTTTGCTCAATACGACATCGTAGGTATCTTGTTTAACCAATCGGTTGAACAGAAAGATATGTGACATTACATGTTCATTTTGACTCAAATGGTTAATTGATCTAATTTCAATCGAACCAATTTCTATCTATCATTATATATTTCATTCGTGACAATAGGATTTCCAGGAATCACGAGCACCAAGTAAACATGGTGTGTTTAACAGTAAGTGTTTAAAATGTGGAGATTTTGCAATATATGAGTACCAAGTAAACATGGTGTGTTTAGCATGGTGTGTTTAACATTAATATATAGTTAATGTTAATACATAGTTAAAACATATTTATACACACCATGTTTCCTTAGTGTTTAAACATTGCATAATTTCGATATTTTAAATAGTTTTTTTCGAAAAATCGTACTGTGCACAAACTTAATGTGGGATATTTTTTTCAAACAAGTCGTGTACCAATTTAGCAAAGGTCAATTTTATATTTAGAACGTAAATTCTTTATTATTCTAATTTAATTATTACCAATTGCATTGACCAAATGCAGACCCGTAGAAATTCAGATCAGTACTTTGTGGTGACTTCATTCGACTGTATCATACCGCATTTCGTATGTACATTAACCAATAATCAGCTTCCAGTGAGAGAGTTTCTTCATGGAGAGGATCTGAAGGTTGGGGACATGCTCTACTTTGACCTAGTAGATGGAAATGCGCCCTTAGTTTTCAATGTCATCATCCTACCCTATTATTACTAACAATCTGTAAGAAATTATGAAAATCATCAGTAACATTAAGATTAGTTTGTTGAATGTGATTATATAATGTAATCTTTAATCTATTTATTGAATTTTATTTTTATGTTATTGAATCATTAATATTTAACCTACCATAGGTAACTAAATTTTTATGTTACGATCATAAATAAAACTATAACAAACTTGTGAGTAATGATTAATTTGTTTCAACCATTCTAAAAATAACAAATATGTGTGTTCACCAGTCTTTTTTAATATAGTGAAATTGTACACCGACTAATTCCTTTGGAGGTGTACTGTAACAGTTAACACAACCAAAAAAATATTATGTTGCCATTTTTTAGTATTTAAGGGATGTTATTTTTTGTATTGGTCCTTGTTGGCCTTATTTCTTATGCCAGTGGGCTTAATAATTTTGGTCCGCTGACGTATGCGACGTTTCTACACATGCCAGTTAATTTTCGACTTAAGCGATGCACACGTGACATCGCAGCAACTGAGGCTGATAACACAAGGTCCCAAAACGATGTCGTCTCGAAACAGCTATAAATAGAGGGTCCCCCAGAATCATTTTAAGCTTCTGACATGGAAGTTTCCCGCGAAAACCAAGAGTCTCTCCAACCCTTTCCTCTTCTCCTTTGACAAATGTATGAGTTTTTACTATTCTAATGCTTAAATTATTGTAACAATTACTTCACCTTTTTAATTTATGATTTCTGTATGGGTTCTGTTTTTAGTTTTCTAGTTCGTAGCTAGATTTGTTAGGGTGTTAAGTTATCTTACATGTAAACCTAAGTTTCTTGACACATTTGTTATGGTTTGTATTAGGATGCTTTTGTGTAATTTTGTCCTCGTAATGTATCATTTTTCCTGGGATTCTGTGTTGTTCCCGGTTGCTTTCTCTGATGCATACAAAAATGGTCTCCAATCACACACCATTTGGTTGATGCAATGGTGTGAAACGTCGTATATTCTTATTTCAAGTTATAAGTAATACGTCGCAAGCGCCTCGATTTATCCCCCGGTATTACGATTCCCTAACGATGTCGCATTTAGACATATAAGTTTACATTACATTTATTTCTGCAACCTCGAATCTACGTCGGTCATTATATCGGTCAAGATGAATAATCTTCTATGTCACTGGTACATGTCGACTTAATCACTCGTTCAGACCGACATGTGCCGGCGGCACATGGCCGACGTCACACTTTGTTTTCCTAAGGAAAATTTCCCCTTAACATTGTCAATTTATATGTAGTTATAATAGATGGTGAGGGATCCTCTAATCGCCCCTTCTTCTAGGTATTTTACCATTTTACATATATATTTACTAATACATACGTACACTTAATTATCAAATTTTTTTGTTTCAATATAGTTCTTCGCAAAACGGAGAAACCCCGAACTGGTGGTGTTCAAGCTAGAACATTATACAATGGCAGAGGATAACCCAAATTTCCACTGCACTTTGAAGAAGAAGAACTTTGGGGAAAACCCAGCTTTGGTAAGGACTAAAACAATCAAATGAATCAAAGCATTTAATTTTTTTGATTTTCAGTTAATACTATTTGTTTTTAATTGCACATATATATATATATATATTCATAATTGTATTTTTCCTGAATTAGTACACCCCGAGGGAAATTGTACCACTTCTCCCCAGTGAGAAGACCCCCCTGTTGTGCTTAGGTGATACGGGAGAGAGTGACACATGAACTACTCGGGGTAAGGGAAGATCAAGGCCCTGTCTCCGAAAGGTTTCTCCGAGTTTCTTTCCGGAAACAACTTGAAGATTGGAGACACCTTGTTCTTCGAGTTGATAGAAATTGGGGGGCCGATTGTCTTCAAAGTTATCATCCTGCAACGGGATTGAGTTTATTGTAATTGTTATTATGATATTGGAACTAATACAATTATTAGTAACATTCGAAGTTTTATGTACTAATTTGTAAGATATTTTAATGATTAATGTTTTAGTCATAATTTTACTACCTAATTTGAAAAATATTTAATTGACTATATGTGTGATTTGATCAGTGTATGATTTTTAAAACAATTTCCAACTGCACCATTGAACACCATTTCCTAAAATGTTTTAATTCAAAAACATTTTACGAATACTTTTGTAGACCGAAATTAATCATTTTCATAAAATAAACTAATTGTCCTTTTACATTACCAAAAACTTAAACTGAACATGGGAAGTTGAGAGGAGAGAGAAATGCCAGACCGGAAACAAGCTTATCACCTCGACTTTCTTTTTAATTTCCTCTTTCTGCACCTTCAAAATCTTTATTTTTTTGTTGTTTCCCTATTTTTCAACCATTTTCAATCGTAGCATATAACTTACCTTATTCAATTTTAAAATAACATTTCATTATTTTTCGAAGTTAATCCTTCTAAACTTTTCATCTAAAAGTTCTTTCTTTACTTATCCACGACGTCGGTCGTCCATCGCACACTGTGTCGTTGAAAACAAAATAATACGCGATTTTGGCAACCATTCAAATACATCACATGCGACATCGCAAGTTATTCGTTAAAGTTATTAACTTAGTTTTTGGCCCCTTCATTTTGGTATAATAACCGAGGTAAAAAACGTATTATTTACCTCGATTATTTTTAACTGAGGTGAAAAATACTATTTGCTTTAAAAAAATTGACTGAGGGGCAAATTAATAGGTCATGTTTCTTTTAGTGCACCGACCATGATGTTTAAACGACCCATGGCAAATGAATCGGTACGTTAACCGTTGCTATCTTTTTAATGAGTTTGGAATGTTCTTTAAGAATTTCCATGCTCCCGTCCCAGACCGAATTTGGGGAAATAATAGTGTTAAAACGTTTAAATAGCTAACCTATTAGCTCAGGAACGTATAGAACTAAAAAAATTGAATTGATAATATTCAATAAAAACAAATTCAAGAATGAAAAGGAAGTGGTTATGAAAACGAATAAGTTATGAAAACAACACAAGAAATATTGTTGGGACTGCTAAGCCCACCACAACCAACATTAGTATGATATTGTCCGTTTTGGATCAAGTCCGCACGGTTTTATTGGGTCCAACCCCCAAAAGGTCTCATACTAATGTGGTGGGACTCTAACTTATATAGGGAACTATCACCTTCTCAACTTCCAATGTATGACTTGGGTGGAACACACCCAACAATCCCTCCCTCAAACCAAGGACCACACAACGGTATCTTTCATCCTTGCGCGGACCATCTTGCACCGCTGCCACACCTGCGGTGCCATCGCCAAGGGAACAACTGAGGGCCTCCACATTGGGCACACATGCAGTCCCCGTCCCGATCACAACCATGGCTCTGATACCACTTGTTG
>JAULKM010075654.1:0-11778 GCA_032355605.1 Rubia tinctorum
CATTTTCGCACATTTTCCTCTTCCAAAAGTGAATTTTTCGACATCAATATCTCATTCACTCTTGATCCGTTTTGAGTGTTCGAGTAATCGATTTTATAGTACTCGCTGTGTAGAATCCAAAAATGTCATCCACCGAACCCAATTCATTTCGGGTGCTACTCAAAATTGAGCCCAAAAGTTGACGAAAATCAACTATTTTTCCAACAGAAGATCCCGACTGCAAGAAGATCCTGTGATCTACCAACCATTTTGGTGGTATGTCGCGAGGTGAAGCGAATACCTCACTGTACTTTATCAAGGGATCTCGTGCCACTTTAGGAATCTCAGGTGGAGGTTGCAGTTCATCCATCACGGAAACACTGGAGCTTAAAAGTGGGTGGATAATTGGCAGAATTTCAAGCATAGAACTCACTGAATCTTGGTGGAGCAAGGTAGTCAGTTGAGGATATAAGAGTTTCTTCGACGGTGCTATCGTACTACCCCTCAAAGTGGTCTTAATACGAACTCTATGGTAAGTGCTACGTGATCATGCATACAGAGACCCAAAATGCGTGCAACCATTAGTTTCCCAGAACTATGTCCAACCCCCAAATCGGGAGAACAAATAAATCAATCGAAAAATATTGACCCTGAAACAGGAGAGATACCCCAGGGAAATGACGATCGCAAATCAAATTCCGACTGTTGCCCATATACACACGGAATTGACGAATTGGCACCCAAGAAATGCCAAGTTTGTCAACCAAATAAGCCTGGATGAAGTTATTGTGACTGCCATTATCGATGAGAACTTCGACATTTTCAGTACCGAGAACAGTATGGATACGAAAGGTACTAGGATCGTCCTGCTGCCGCAAGGTGTTTAGACTCACCTCGAGCTCATCGTCATCAGTCGGAGCCACCACTGTAGTAGGATCTACAACATCATCATTGTACAATAATTCTTTCGTAAACATTGAAAGAGCTCTGTTCTTACAGCGGTGATTGAACCTGTACTTTTCATCACAAGTGAAGCAAAGGCCCTGATCACGTTTCGCTTTGACCTCCGCTGGGCTAAGATAACAAACAGGGAGACGTTGCTCAATTGTTGTTGCACGGACTGAACTAGTGAAAGTTGAGGTCATTGATGTCCGAGTAATACTAGCACATGGCCCAGCTGTGTTTGGAGGTGGCGAGGTGCATGCATCGCTCATGGGTCCCGGATTCCCACCTCTGCCCGGAGCACCGACAGGGTTTTGAAATGCATCATGTCGGGAGCTACCCAATAAGTCCTCATGGCGCTCCTCAAATAACTAAGCCTTCATCATGGCTTCCAGTAGTGAAGAAGGAGGATTAAACAACAACTCCCTTTGTATTTCTAGTTTCAAACCCCAAATCCAAAAATTCAGAATTAGAGAATTAGAAATCATGGTGATACGCAACATGAGAGCTTCAAATTCATAATAGAATTGAGCGACCGTACCTGTTTGGGTCAGTTTCACAATTCGACCCGAAGGATATTTGTAAACTGAAAAACCTAAATAAGCTGAAAGCTGGTTCAAAATGCATCACAAGTGGCCAGACCTCCTCCGAGTTCCATTCATTATAACCAAGTCGATGCCTCACCATCAAGGTGAAAGGAGATGACGGAAAAAAAAATTTCTGGAGGACTACGATGAAGGTCGAAGAACTTTTCGATCTTATAAATCAAATCATCCATGGCAGAGCAATCAAATTGGGGAACCTCTACACAAAGGTTTTTCATTAGCGGGTGGAGCTCTGTAGCTGGGGAATCGGCGATTAACTGCTGGTGGAGACCAGCCTCCGATGATTGATCAACGATCGGTGAAGGAGGGTCATGTGCAGGTGACAAGCTGGCCGAGGCAAGATCCAGTCTTGGCGGAGACAAAAGCTGTGAGGAATGAGCTGCTGTCGATGTTTGATGCTTCTCTAGAAGGGATGGGAATTACTCCCTCTGCTCATGTAGTTGAGCTTGAGTAATTTCTCTGAATTTGGCCTCAATGGAGTGAACCTACACGACGATGGCTTCGTTCTTCATGGTGAGGTCGAGGGATGAAAGCACTAGTGACAGGGGAGTAAGTTCTATCTTACTGGAATTGGGTGCTATTCGAGAGGCCCCCCTCTTCACAAGATGCCAATAAAAAAATCATTACTAGCATCTCCAAAAAAAAAAAAAGATACAGTACAACCACTACTTATAACATAAAATAAACAACCACACCTCTAATGCTCCACAAAATCCTTCAGCCAAGTTGGTCTCTTCTTTTCTCTTTCGGGTCTTCCTCCTCCAAGTTCTACTAGGCTTTGAATTTAAGTAGGATCTATTTCTTCTTCCACATGAGCCCATTTTGCCATTCTTTCCCTGTCACTTGAAAAGACAGTCGTTTTAAAATTCCAGAAAATAAAACATGAGTAAACTAGGCTTCATATGATGTTTCATTTCCCTACTTTCCTTTTCTCTTTACAAGAACGGGATTAAAAAATACCTCTTTGAGCATTATAAAAGGAACGTAACAATGATTTTCAAATTCAAAGCTGAGGGAGTTCGTACTATACACTAGTACCTTTTTAGAAACTACACAAAATGCACAAATAGCTAAGTTTGAATTGTGAATGAATGATCAATCTTGGATACATACCTACGGAGTAGTAGAATGCAAACAAAAAGGCAAGGATGGTAGAAATCAGGAAATCAGAGAATGCTACAAATTCACTTTACAAAAAAAAACACTAATCTCTGTAAAAGTGACTTGAATTCATTCAAGATATCAACATGTATTTATACAAGAGGTTGCTTATAGAATAAGAAAAACTACGGTAATCCTAATCATATATAAATTTGGTTTTCCATAAATTACATATTATATTCTAATACATCCACGCCCCCCCCCCCCAACAAGCTCATGGAGGTGGAGCGACATGAAGCTTGGACCGAAGAGTAGCAAAATGAACAGTACCAATGGCCTTATAAAAAATGCCAACAATTTTATCAGGGGATCAAACATGGAGAACCACCTAAGAACTATCTTCAACCCGCTCATGAACAAAATGATAATTAATCTTGATATGCTTAGACCGCTGATGAAAAGCAGGATTGGCTGACATATGAGTAGCACTAAGATTGTCACACAGTAGGAGAGGTGGATGAAAAAGAGGATCTTGAATCTCATGTAACTTGAAAATTTTATATGTAAGAAAATATTGTTTGTCAAGGTGTTGGGCAAATGAAATTTTGCCACTTATCCTACAAATTCTATATTTAGTTAAATGAAGAGTTTTATAGGAAGTAAGGAGTGATTTGTGGAACACATGGTAGAATCTGATTTGCACAACACCTTAACATATAACATTTGCTAACATATACATTTTTCTACTTATGTAACAACTGTAGAAGCCAAATGAGCTCAGTGGCAGCAAACACGACTGCGCAATATTTCATTTCCGAGCTGGATTTGGCGACAACATGTTATTTCCAAGAAGAACAACAGATAAGATTGCCACCATAAAAAAATCAAAAGCCATGCTGTGAACGACAATCATTACCATCAGACGCCCAACCAGCATCAGAATAACCAACAAGACGATGATCAGTACAAGGCCAAAACTGAAGACTAGAAGTAATAGAACCCTTCAAGTAACGCAGAATTCACTTTACAACAAACCAATGAAGCTCAGTTGGACTGTGCATGAACTAAGAAAGATGATTAACTGCATAAGAAATCCCATGACGAATTATCGTGACATACTGCAGAGTATTAACTATACTGCTATACAAATGAGGATCACGCAAAGAATCACCAACCAAGAAAAGACGTGAAGTCGGTTCAGTCGGAGAGGCAATATGCTTTGCATAAACCATTTTACTGTGTTCTAGGAGATCACAAATGTAATTTTGATGAGATTAAACAGCACCATCCTTTGAACGATTAAACTCAATGCCCAAAAAATAATGCAGAGAACCAATCATGAAGAGAAAAAGTATCATTCAATTTCACAAGAAACTCATAAATAACAGTAAAAAAAGAACCAATAATAATCTGTTCATCCACATAAACAAGAAGATAGAAAACAATCTTTCCTGAGCGACGAATAAATAGTGTAGTGTCAGACTTACAGGAAATAAAGCCTTGATCCTTAATAAAAATGTGTAGTTTTGTAAAATATGCAAGGGGCGCTGTTTAAGGCCATAAAGAGCTTTCTCCAGGAGACAGACATGCGAAGGACAAGTCTGATAATGAAATCTAGAAGGTTGTGACATATACACCCGCTTAGAAAGATCACTTTTCAAAAAAGCATCATTAATATAAACTTGAAGAATAGGCCAATTAAGAATAAGAGCAATCATCAGAACAAAACGAATGGTAGTTGGCTTGACCACTGGACTAAAAGTATCCATATAATTAACAACCTCATCCTGAGTAAATCCTTTTGCTACAAGTCTGGCTTTGTACCTTTCAATGGAACCATCAACTTGGAGTTTAATCATGTACACCCACTTACAACCAACAATATTAGCATTATTAGGAGGCAACATAAGCGTCCATGTCCCATTGCGCATAAGGGTATCATACTCAATTTGCATTGCATTTTGCATTCAAAATTTTTAGAGGCTTGTGAAAAAGTTTTGGGCTCAGAGTAAAGAGAGTCGGAAGGAGGTAAATGATGTTTATTGGGGAGAAAAAATTTCGATTGTAAATTATTTATCCTAGCATGAGTAACCACAGAGTGTTCACCATCTTCAACAACTCGAAAATAAGAGGGAAATAAGGGAGGGCCAAAGGAAGTTGGCGAAGCAGGCTCACTAGAAGCTGAGCTGCATACGTCCGTCGGGGAAGTGGGGGCCAAGCTCGACTGAGCTGGTCATGACTGGGAATGGACGCCGCTGGGGGGACAGGTGGCATTGGACAACATGGTGACGTTAAGCGGGAAAGAAATGGTGGGAATCCACTGCCGCTCAGCTCGGTATGGCTGCAACGGCTCATCAGCCGAAGGTGGATGGGCCTCCATTTCTGGCACATCAACTGAGCTGGCTGTTGCAGAATACCGGCAGAGGTGGAGCGCCATCAAGCTTCTACGTAAAGAGGGTGGCAACTTGCAAGTATTGTGGCAGCGGGAAGGAGTCGATGGTGAAAGACTGACACGACAATGACGAAAGTGGTGGTAGTGAATAAGAACTAGACGCGAGCCGGAGAAGTGACAAAGGGACAGAAGTTGACCCAACTAAAGGTACATAGGGAACTGGCTCAAGATGATGAGGATAGGGAAATGTGTTTTCATAAAAAAATGACATGATTGAAAATATAGACGCGATTAGTTGGAACATGTAAGCACATATAACCTTTATGATTGGAACTGTAACCAACAAAGATGCAAGGACAAGAGCAATATTCAAGCTTATTAGACCTATATGGACGCAAGAAAGGCTAACCCAGACATTCAAATGTTTTGAGAAAATCATAGTCAGGAATTTTGTGGTAAAGAGATTCATTGGAAGACTTTTGATTAAGAGTATGAGAGAGAATGAACAAATAAGTTGCCATTGTTCGCTGCTTGGGCTGTGTTACCACCAAAGGTCAACCCAGTGTAATCGGAGTGAACATTTAGGTTGATCAAGTCTGAGGTGACATTAGTGGTAGCACCAAAGTCAAAGAACCAAGAAGGATCGTGAAGAGCAGAAGGTGGAGAGTCGATTGAGGCGGCATAGGCTTGACTTGCAGCCTCGTCTACGTCTGAAATTGCGAGGAGGGCATGGGCGAGTGTTCGAAAAATTCATAACATTCAGGCGCTGCCAACAATTAAGGGCCTCATAACCTTGGCAATGAAGGATCTGGCTGGAAGGCCGAGCAGAAGAGCCATCTGCAACAAAAGTAGGGGGTGTGTGCGGTAGTCTTGCGGCGAAGCCCGGGACTACCGCATGAAGTTCTTGAATCCAAGATTCCTCTTGAAGTAACATGCCAATGAGTTGATTGTACGAGACACTACTTGATCGAATGTTAAAGGCAGTGCTAAAGGATACATAAGGAGCATCAAGACCTTGAAGAGCACACTCTACGAATTCATCGTAAGAGACAAAGTGAGAACATTCTTCCAGGGACTTAGAGAGGGCACATTTTTCTCCACATATTCAAAAATGGATATAAATCCCTTCGGAAAAGTGTGAAGTTAGTGCTTCAGATGCATCTAATTGGCCCGAGTTTGCACATAAGACGTCTGCTCCAAAATAAGCCATGTGCCAGAGGTAGAGACTGCACGAATAACATGAGCGACCAGGGAAGACGAAATAGTTGATTGTATCCAGAGCAGAACCAAGCAATCCTTCTTCCTCCAAGTAAAAAATATAGGCTGACCTTTGGTGGAGATGGTGGCTTGGATGAGTCTGAAGCGACTTCAATAAATTCATCCGGGGACGATCCTGGGAAAAGCAATGAATCAAGATCATAAGCGACAAGAGAAGATTTGACTGAATGACACCATAGTGAACAATTATTGCGATCAAGATGAAATTGAAGAGCGGGGAGCTTGAAGCTAGGGGTTTGATCAGAGGTGGCAGTGATGAGAGGACCAGATTTATCGGAGAACAAATCGTCAAACCCATGGCGGTGGCGGTGATTGGAAATTGAGAGTTAAAGGAGGCAACCGTGTAAGGTTTTGAGAGGGTGCGCAGTGGAAAAAAAGAAGAGAGCATTAGGCTATGGTTTTCAAAAATTAAGAGAGCGGGTCGGGGTTAGAGTGATACCATGTAAAACTGTATAGAGATTGGTGTAAAAATAACTTGTATTCATTCAAAATATAAACATGTATTTATACAAAAGGTTCCTTAGGGAATAAGCAAAATGATGGTAATGCTAATCATATGTAACTTTGGTTTTCAATAAATACACATTATATTGTAATAATCTTCAAAAAATTTAGTGTTCACAATCACAGAAAAGGCAAATACAGGAAAACAATCAACATAAAAGGCGATCAACGCAACTACCCCATAAATCCTATCCACAAAAAAATCCATACAATGTCCACTAATTGAACACACCAAATAGGGGGCAACATGTAGTTCCAAACTGAACAAAATTGAACACAAGGAGTTCGATTTTTTGTGTGTGTCACTAGTTGAATTATTATGAATTCTGTTTGTTTAAATTTGGAGCTAGACTTTAATTAGTCTACGTGGAAGTTCAAAGTTTTTGGTGATGAATTCCAATGTGACCTTTTCTTTATACAATATTAATCATTCAGTTTGAGTTTAATTATTTTGTTAGTTTTTTGTTTGGTATTCTAATTTGTGGCTGATACTTTAGTCGTGAGTTGTTTTTGTCTTCTGTGTTACGCCAAGTACATCGGTGTCCAATAAAGATGCAATATGGAGGAGAACAAGGTTCTGCTATTGTGGTTGATACTGCCACGAATTCTGGAGAGGAAATGATGTTGTAGTTGTTACATCTGCTGTTTTGTTACCAAATCCTTACTAGATTTGAATTGTTAGGATGGTGGTATCCAGTACATTTGGTACATGTGTTTGACATGACTCCTAATGCATCTGTTTCTGGTACACCTGACACCAGTGGCGGAAACAGGCTCAAATATAAGGGCGAGCTTAACAACAATGCTAATTTTTTTACACCAGTGTAATGTTAGAGACATGATTTTACAGTTTGAATACACGATAAATAATTGAACATGAATTTGTAGGATAAATTAATGTTATTGGTTAAATATAAAATTATTCATGAACTCATTATTCATTTTAACAACAATAGAATATTTATAACTATTTAACTATTATAGTTATAATCACTTAAAAATTAACGATTCTCTAAAAATTAGAGAGTAGTTTGATATTAAATATTTGAATCAAGATTTCAACACTAAATTTTTTTCATATCATTTAAATTTATTACAATCAGTTATTTGAGTCAGTCTCATGAAAAATGACATTTTCATAAGTTATGGAGAACCTAATATTTAAACTAAAAATTAGAAAAAATCAAGATACAATTTTTGTGTTGCATTAATTGGGTCATAAACTAATAACAACTACACGTTGCATAATAAATTTTAAATATTGCAACTAAAACATTTTAATTATCTATAATTCTAATTCGACCTCGTCTTTCCATACGGCATTTTCCAAAACTTTGCCCACTTATTTACATTTCAAATTATATAAATAAAAAACTTAACTTTTATGAAAAGTTTAAGATACTAAGTACAATAAATTGGGATGAAAATGGAGCAAATGTGAGATGTTTGTGTGGCATATTTTTTTTTTGAAATAGAATAGGATATCATTAATAAATAGTCCAGGGATGGTACCCATCCATTACATATTTGGTTAGCTTGTGTGCTTCTACTACACAGTTTTTGCACTTTCATTACATAAAATATAGAGAAAATCATTGCTAGCATTATGGATGGATGGGAAGTTCTTAATATGGAGTAACGCACAGTCAGTTTGATGAGGACGTGCATTGCTGAGTGTTGTTTAGTCTGGATATGGCGTCGTGGATTGTTGTTAGCTCTGCTTGTACAACCGAGTTTGCTTGGATCCTTCTTGCGCCTTGCCACCCTGTTTGGCTTTCTGTGGGTTTTGCAATCTATGTTATCATTGCTTTGTCGTCTGTTGATCTAAATGCTGCGTCTGTGGTTAATAAGTCCATCCCGCATAGCTGTGGTAGTTTAGGGGTTCTCCTGGGTGTAAGATTAGTTATACATCTCCCACATTAACTGCTCCCATCTTCCCCACTTGATTGTCGTTTGTCAACTGGGGCAACTCATACTCTGGGGTATTTGGGTTATTAGTTTCTTTTTCCTCCCTTGCCCCGTTCTTTGGATCTTCTGCCAGAGCACCTGTGACTGTTGGCCTTTGCATCTCTAGTTTTGTTCTGTTTTGTGCACACCATATTGACCATATAATATAGCAGGTAAGGTTGACGTCCTCCATGTCTGGCGCGAGGGCAAACCATGATTGTAATTATTCCTTTAGCCCGACTGAATTGCCTTGTCCAAAATCAAAACGGAATATTGAAGCTCTCCATACCCTTCTTGCTAAGTCACATTCAAGAATCATGTGTGTGGGCGTTTCTATCTGGTTTTGGCATACCTGACACATTGGTGACACATTCATCCCTCTTTTCCTGAGAGTTGGTCATGTTGGTGCTGCATGTATGTCATTAGGAAAGGAAGTAATTTTCCAAAAAAAAACAAGAGAGCATTAATGGATAATAATTAAACAACATACTCCAAAGAAATTAAGAAAGGAAGCTGACAGAACCTCGGGAAATTGTTTTCACAAAATCCTGAAAAACCAAAAAGTAAAACAAAAAAGAAAGTCTTAGTACTGTATTTTGTCTTCATCGAAGCTACCATGGAGGTGGACTGAAATTTTCAGACAAAATTTGTGAAAGTCTCTATCTTTTGAATTCGATCCGCCTCAAGCGTTGAAATTCTTGGCCCAAAGAAGGAGGGGCTGAGAGGGTACTAATAAACTTTCTGGCACAACATTATTAATCATGTTCCCTTGTCCGACGAACTATAAGGGTGACTGGCGCACCCCCTTGCCACCCCCTGGTTCCACCACTGCCTGACATGACCACCGGGCGTTTGATATGTCTAGAAAAGCCATCGTAGGTCTAGTACATCCGTTTGTGTGCATATGACTGTTAGAAGATTCAATTCAAGGGGGGATTTTTAGGGTTTTAATTAAAATTTTGATTGATTATGTTTTTTTCTGTGTATGCAAGGTAGATGTTCCATTAATGGTTTATAACTTAAATTAAGCAAGTCATGTTCAATTTCTATTTACACTACTGAGAGATCGATATATAATCTGGTATATGTATGTGTCCGTAGGTGTGTTTTTCAGACGTCGTATGAGAAATACACCAACTTTAAACCTACTAAAATCTTTGTCTATTCGTGAACATAGCCAAATTGGTGAACCACGTTAAACATTAGTGTTTATGTTTTTCCTTTGTTATTATCTTGAGCTGTGGGGGGATTAATTTTCCAACACTTGTAACCAAAAACTACTTCCTTACAAGTTACAACAGTTCTTATTGTTTCCCCGTATTTTAAGACCAACACCACCTTAAAAAACACCAATGGAGTGTCACTAAAATACCAGGATCAGAGCAACAAACAGAGAGAACGTGATTAATTTCTTCCCTAAGTTTCAATACATCAGAATTTCCTTCAAATCTCATACATGACCTACTCATTGATCCACCCACTAGAACCAGTGTTGAACTATTGAAGAAGCCATTTTTGTGATTATAATTATGAACTCTATTATAGCTCACAAATCCATCATTCCCATAAAATAAAATCATGTAATGTTCGTCAACTACACCTGCAATTTCTAAGATTTCAGGAGCAACTGCAGCAGTGATACCACATTTCATGCCAATTGTTAATATCAAACTCAAAGGAATCACCCAAACATCCATCACTTTCTTGAGAATCCAAAAGATTCTTTTCGTTGCAAATACCATTCACACCATTGGAATAGTCAAGAAAATCAATTGAGCTGACATAATTTTTACCTCGAGCAGTCTCGACTGAAATGAAATCGTCCAGTCCCTCCTCCGGAATCACCACGTGCAAAACCTTGTTAACGCTTTTCAACATCTCCACGATGAATTCGCCAGTCTCTTCATCGATGCCATCGATTTGCTACTCTTATTTTGGCACACCGATACAAGAATCCTCCCCATTGACCTTCTCATCATCATTCGAATCCGTTGATGTGAGATCACCGTTCTCCATCTTGAAAACTTGAAACAATCACCGGCTGAGAATCGAGATGCTTAATGATCGTCTCTTTCACCTCTTGGATGTGCACATTCTGTTTTCCCATATAGAGGGACAAACGAGTTTTTCACCTGTTTTTTGGTTGGGCTTGGAAACCAATTTTTGGTTGGAAAAGGCAAACTGGGCTTGGGCCGCCACCACCACCACAGTATTTATTTTTTTTAAGAAAGAAAGGAAAATTTCATTATTCCAACCGATTAAATTAGGGTTTAGGCTCTCTTCACTGTCAGCTGCCCAGTTTCATCATCCCCTTTTGCAACTTCTATCAAAAACCCTAGCCTCAGATCCCTTCACGCAACTAAACATGGTCGGTTTCGAAGTCGGAGCAGTCCCGTTCAATCCCGACGGCTGGGGCCCGCCGGAAGCCGCCGGGAACCTCAGCCTCTCCGTTCCCAACCACCCTTCCAACGTCCCGTTCGCTCCCTTCTCCCGGTCGGACAAGATCGGTAAGATCGCCGACTGGACCCGCGCCCTCTCAAACCCCAACCGCGGCGGATCCAACTACCCCAACAACAAGAACGCCGCCGTCGACTCCGCCTTCGACTTCTCCGGGGACGACTCCTTCGCCACTCTCGCCGCCGACGAGGACTCCTCGTTCCGCCTCGTGGATAATACTGCGTCCAAGTCCCACCACAGCAACCCCAATCGCCCGAGGTTTAACCCCAGGTGGCGGTTCAACCCGCACCACAACCGCTCTCAGCTCCCGCAGCGGCGCGACGAGGAGGTGGAGGCGAAGAAGCGCGAGGCCGAGAAGGAGCGCGCGCGTCGCGACCGCCTCTACAACCTCAACCGCTCGACGACGAACTCCGGGCCTCGCCGCGAGTCCTCCGTCTTCAAATCCTCTGTTGATATTCAGCCCGAGTGGAATATGCTCGACCAGATCCCGTTCTCAACATTCTCGAAGCTCTCATTCTCTGTCCCGGAGCCCGAAGACCTTCTCATCTGTGGCGGGCTCGAGTTCTACGACCG
>JAULKM010075665.1:0-11778 GCA_032355605.1 Rubia tinctorum
CGGGTTTTCATCCTAGCATTCATACATGTTGAGCTCACCATCTCACCTTTTTCCACACGGCCTCTCATTTTTGCCTAGGTTTTCTAACCTAGCCGGGCCTAGCCTCTCATTTTTACCTAGGCCTTTCGACCTATCCGGGTTTTCTTCCCATTTTTTTCTAAGTTGCTATTTCGGGTTTCCAACTTAGCCGGTTATATATATTTCAAATTTTCAAAATGCTCTTTAAATGAGCTATTAGCTACATAGAAACAACCAAAAATTATAAGTGTTATCAAATCCCCTCCCCCACACTTAAAGCTTGCATTGTTATTAATGCATATACACAATCATAGAACATATGTCAAGAAAGGGAAATAGGTGAGCACGCACAATAAAAAGTGAACACTAAAATTTACCCTTGATGGCACAATCATAGAATTTAATGAACATACTACCATCACCCAAATAAACTACCCCTAACCTCTAACCAATCAAGTTCAATCACAACCACTATCATGCATCACAAATCAAATAAATAATTGAATCACAATGAAGAGTTACTTCTTAGGATTCGATATGTGTGTTTTAAGGGTTTTGATGGTAATTGGGCTTGGGTGGTATTTTGGTGGTGGTAGGGAAGAAATAATGATTGGGATATAGCAAGGTAAGTGAGTTTCACGGGTCGTGTACGTCTACATACCCCATGAATTTGGGGTTTGGAACTCCTTCTTGTCCACCATTTTGAGCATCACAAACCATGTACGTCTATATGGTCAATGAGTTGGACTCCCCGTTTGCTAGCTTTGCTCCAAAAACCACATGTTTCCTACCAAACAAACATGCACACCAAGTGTAATAGTGTTCCAAAACAAAAAACTAAAAATAGGAAAACACACCAAAAATACTAAACATCTATAACACAATGCAATGGGACATCTTTCCTCCCCTACACTTACAACACACATTCCTTAAATAATAAACATGATATGATAAAATGGGAGATAAACAAAATGATAGGCAATAACAACCTCCCAATGCATTGTTCTCACCTCAATATCCTCAAATTTACCCCAACATGCAGCTCAAAACAAGTCACTACAACTCCACACTAAATAAGTGTCAATCAACATTCACTCAAAGAAACAACTAGTGTGTGGTCCTAGGTTGTGTATTTGGTGGTGGTTTAGGTGATGGAATGTAGTGGTGTCTAATGGTTTAGGCTAATAATTGGAGAAAAATGTGAGAAACTCTTTTTTTTCAAGGAAAAACAAACTAATCTAATTTTTCAAGGCCCGGGTTGCCTACCGAGAAGCTCTGTATATTTAAGGTCATTAGCATGACTCTAATGTTATCCATATGGTGCAGATCAGGACCCTATCACTATAGGCAACAAAAAATGGAGTGGTTGGGCTAACAATCTTCTAAGAGGAAGATATAGTAGAGAAGGAGTCAACCTTAGAGGAAATAAATGGTTTGGAAGCTTAGTATATTCAATTGACCTCTCTACGATTTCCTCTAATGGTTCCGAAAATGTGGAAGTTGGTTATGTAGGTGGAGGTAGGGATGAAAGTATGTAATATGATGAATTAAGTATATTCACCCCTTCCTTAAATTCTTCACTCTCAAAAAACCACTCCCCATCCCCTTTGGATTCATCTATCAAAATCTCAACTTCAACTAGGGATAGTTAATTTTCGGAATATTGGGTTTCTAGTTTGCTCACTCTTTCAATTAAATCACTAACTTGCCCTTCAACTTTCTCAATGTTTGACAAAAGTTGAGTTCCCAAATCTCTAATGTTGTTATGCAATTATGATTGGAGTAACTCACAACTCTTAGTGACATTAGCTATAGCTTGAAAATTTTCTCCATAATCCGATTTGAAAACTAATCCTAGGGATTGGTTTTAGGGCAAAGTATAGGTTGGTGAATGCCAACTATCAAATCCAAAGTGTTGGTTTCCTAATGCATTTCCATACTACAGATTCGAGTTACCACTAAACCTCAAATTGGGAGAATCGTGGTATGGGTACCAATCTCGATCCTATCAGCCTTAGGAACTAACAACTCCTACATCTCTCTCATTTTTGCTCATCCAAGAGCAAGACTCCGTTGGGTGGTCGCAATGATATATCCTACAAAATCTCACTCGTTGAGCCTCTCTTCTCCACATTTTTTAACTAAAAGCAAAACAAAGAAAAGACACAAAACTCATAATCGTAGAGCAAGGATTCTCGGTTCACACAAAGAACACAAGCAATACCTATTCTGGAAAATAAAAGGCAAAAGAACAACACTAATTACTCAACTAACATGTTATGCAAGTTACCTACTAAACTATTAAACTAACATCCCCGACAACGGCGCCAAAAATTGACCCGCCCCCTCCCAAGTGACATAAATTAATCAACCACAAGAGATCCTCTAATAACTCGAGAGGAAGATGGTTAAGGGTCAAAGATAAGAATTTGTTTGTTGCTCCCGTTCCTACTACTAAACTACCAAGAATGGTAGATAGTGGCAAGTACGAGGGCCGTCCACAGAGATGTTAGGAATCTAGTAATCTACTAAACATAACCATGGTCGGGTCATCAATCCAACCACGTGTTAGGAATAAACAAAGTTGTGAAAATAACCATTGGGGGGATTTCAACTATCAACTACTAGTATGCAATCAATGGAATAAATAATATAAATAAGCACTCGGGGAATATTTGAGTAACATGGTTGATGTTATTTTGATCATCGATTTCATCAAATACAAGAACTTAACCCTATTCTAGTGTTTGTGTCAAGTGACTCTGACAATGGCCAAAACTTCCCCCTATCTGTCACATAGAGGTACGTGTATAAAATATTCCATTAGCCTCGCCACTGCAATTGAGGGAGTGCAACAATGGCTATGGCACATTGCACAAGCCTATATCTCCCCCGTGCGATTAAGTCCCAGGTGGAACACCACGAACGAAACTACCCCTAGGCCTTGAAAGGAAAAGGAAGTAGCCATCTTGTCGATGGTTTCTAGGATTAACAAAATAAACCTATTTTTCTACCTACCCTATCTCTAACCGCAACCCTTCGGACCTCTTTGGTGTGCTAACTAGATGCATGGTCAATCGTAACGATTAACAACATAAACCTTCGTACACACGCCCAATTTTGATTATCGCACCCCGAGTGCATCTAAGTTTCCTTAACTGAGGAGTAGCAATAGTGCGCCGATATGAAAGTAGACTCGATTGTGTGCCAATAAAGTGTGACTTTCATGCACTTTACAAGAATATTAAGAACAAGCCAACATAATGATCACAAGACACATAGAAATGGGTAGATATAGAAATCTCACAAAATAAACATCAACTCATGAATAAAAATATAGTCCCCAAGCTAGACTCCTACTCCCTAAAAAAATCCATGGCAAATATTGAGTTAAACACCATGGATCTAAGAAAATAAGATGAAGAAAAGAAAAGAGAAAAGAAGGAAAATAGAAGAAATACTCTAGAGAAAGAACTCTCCTCTTTCTTCTACCTACTAAGAGAGCAAAAAAATTGACATTATGACTCCTTAGTTAACCCTGGAAGACTAAAGGCTCCTATGTATATAAGTAGGGAATTGGGCATTGAAAAAAGTCCAAAAATGGCAAAACCCCCTGCAGCCGCAACTAGCTCGTGCTGACGCGGGCATCGGATCTAGAACCAATCGTGCCAGTGTGGGGCGTTGAATCTAGCATGGGTCGTGCTGGCATAAGGCGTGTCTTCTGGGGTGGACCGCCGACCGGGTCTCCATTTTGCTCCTTTATGATCTGCGCTATGCATAGTTTTGTGTGAACCATTGGCTGGAACCTTGTTTTTCTCAGTACCTTGGAATGCTCTACGTAATTTTTCACACCCTTTGGACTGGTCTTGACATTTCTGACTTCAAACAGCGTGGGATGTATAAAGCGGAACGTCCCGTCCCCATACTTAGCCATATTATGGGTGAAAAGACGGGAGCCTAGAGCTAGATTTTGGCACGACCCGTGCAAGGTGATATGGGTCGTACCAAGGCCCCCTAAAATAGGTTGTGCCAGTTGGTGCGGGCCATGCTAGCTTTCAGTCCGCGCAGGGCATGTGCAGTCCTAGCCGGTTGTGGTTGCTTCTCTCGACTAACTTCTTTGCTCCACTATGGGAGAACCGTTGGTCCTATTTAGGAGTTTTTATAATCGATTTTATAGCGCTTGCGGATAAGAATCCAATGGTGACACCTTCAAGTGCTGATTCTTCTCGAATTTTTCCCAGAACTCTATACAACCTCGAACAACGATCCCTCTGTTTCTTCTTTGGCCTTCATGAACTTCGAATCCACCTTTGTTTGTTCCCAATTCCATCTAATGCCACGCTTTGGGGTCTGTGGCCTTAAATCTTCTACCATCCTTATGAATAGCCTTCAAATATCTACTACCACCCTCGCGGATGGCCTTCTTCAAAAGAAAATGAAAAAGCACTCACGAGCAGCCTACTAATGAGATCAAAGAGAAAGATCTAGGCACCTGTGGATACAAAGTGTCCATTAGCTTCTATAACTCATGATTTAGATAAGAAAACCAATAACGGTTGTCTAAATCCTTTGTCGTGTAAACTTAACTAATACTAGCAATCAACCAAACAAAAGATGATAATAAATGTGTCAAATGCATTGACTAAAGCATGCATAAATGTGCACATCAAGTGTTTCTCCACTTGGGTCTTGGTTAGGAGAACATAGCCTTCGAAGCCTCTGTTCGAGGCTTCCAACCTTTTAGGTCTTAGGTCTGAGGCCTTCAAACTCTTTTCTCCCCACCTGTCCCCCTCTCGATTCTGCTTAGTAACCTCCTCAATTTTTGAGTACTGATCCACAATTTCTTGCAACTGCTGCAGGGTTTCTGGTTTCTTTGAGACCAATTTTTTGTATACGTCAAGAATGGACTTTTGTTCATGTAACCGAGGATTAACTTGTCCTTGGTGCAGTTTATTACACTAAGGCTCTCTTCCATGTATCGATGATAAAATGATTTCATCGATTCACCGGGCCTCAGTTTACTTTGATAGAGCTCAATAAGGGTTTTTGTGAATATTTTCTTTTGGAAAAATTGGCTTAGCAGGGCCTTTCCAAAATATCTATAGGAATGCAGCGATCCCTTTTTGAGCTTGTTAAACCATTCTTGATCCTTCCCCCAAACATAACTTCCCACCAGCTTACACATCAGTTGTTCGTTGAAGTCTCTCGAATTCATAAGACACCACTATACGCGGGGAGCCTCTCGGGTGGTTTTACATCGCTGGGTCATCGAGTCGCCATGATTACAGAGCTGAAGAGGGGTGGCTGCGACTTGGCCCAAAGGGCCAATTAATCTATCCAGCTCCCCCCATAGGGTCATTGCCCGACTCACATCCCATTCGCGGGTCTCCGTATTGACTTGATAGAAAGGAATCATCCATACTCTAAATTTGGTACATCTAGTTCAAGGCCAGGTATCCAGGACATGGTTCCCCGTGGAAGATCTATGATACAACTATTGTTGCCCTTGGTGATAAAGGTCATACGAGGGGATCCCAGGTCTAGGCTATAGATGAATTTGGTTTTCTTAACCCGGGTAGCTCCTCATTGGCCAGGTTCCCGAGTGAGGGAACACCTGGTTCGGGATATGAGAGGCTAAAACAAGCATCAAATATGCTAACATCTGACCCAATTTGGGGAATGTTGGTGGAGGTCGATCCTGGGCCCCCTATCTCCACGTTTTCTTAGTAAGATGCTCCTGGATAACAAGTAGCTAAAATCTCGGTTGCACCAGTAAAGTCATCTAGAGTGGGAGCGCCATCGGCTGCTGGATCATTCTTTAGTAGAGCATCAGGGGATCCAGCTAGTAACCAGCAGATCAAAGGATTTGGGCCAGCTGCGCCAGATCATGCTGGGACAAGGGAGGTGCAAAATTCGCGCCTTGAGTGGTTCGAGCAGCGCCTGCTGCCGCTCTCACCTGCAAATCTGCTAAAGCCTACATGGATTGTGGCTCATCTTCTCTTTGTTGATATGTCTGGCTTTGCGAAGCAGGATCTTCGAAGCCTCTTACCCAAGGCTTAGCACTAACCTCCATTCACCTGGTGAGCACAACAGCCTCAGTCTGAGACACCTACGGAATTTTTGTCATTGAGATCTGGTCTATGGATGCCATTGAGAGCCTATTCCTGGTGCTTGAAGCGACTGGGGGTTAGGCTATATTTTCTTGCTCCCCTCCCCCTTCTTCCTCAATAAGGAGACTGCACTTCTTCTCCAGCGTCTAAGGTTCTACCTTTGACTCATTTTCTTCTACACAATGTGCTTGTTGTAGAAGCGGACATGAACATCAAAATACGTAGATCTGATAAATGGTTCCACCAGGTGTGCTAACTTGATGCACCCCAAATCGACGCCACCGGATGCACCGCTGCTTTATCCAGAATCTACAAGACAAAGCCCCCAGAGTTTTTCGAGGGGGAAGAGTCTCCGACAATCAAGTCAGAAAGTGTGTACAAGGTTATGAATGAATAGTTGAGTGTACAGTGTTACCTTTCTCCTTTATATAGGATAGTAGATAGGGCAATTATTTTGTTTGATTGTGGTACAAGTACTAAACTCTTCTATGGGCCGGCCCAAACCCAAAGGATATTATAATTGGTGTAAATAAGAGGGTCCTGAACGGCTAGGCTAGGCATTCGGGCCCAGCCTAAATGAGGCATTATCACCTACTCCTATGTTTTTGATGTCTTAATCAGTGGAAATCATCGTGCATGAAACATACTACCGGAGTCTGAAATTTGTTGCCAGAAAGTGTAGGCAATCTCTTGTAGCCAGACTAGTGATCGATCGGTTTGAGTTCCAATTTTGGAATACAATGTTAGTTCTAGTATCCCTATTGCACCTGAAGATGTTGCAATTTCAAAACTTATATTGGAATTAAGAAATTTATATCAGAAATTGATTTGGATGTCTGTTTGCTGAGTACCTTCAACGGTTGATGTTTCAGAATAATTATTGTTCTTTATGAAATGAAATGATTTTGAGAGTTCTGAATTTGAAATAATGATCGACTCTAGCAATGCTTCCATTGCAAGATAACATCCGTGCTCGGGAGTATTGTAAAAAATTATGGTTATTAGTAATAGAAATGTATTAATTAATGCAGTTCATATCAATATTCAGTAGACCGACATATGTAAGTAGTTTCAGAAAGTAACATACAAATTGTAAGACAAAGTTAGTTGTAAGACAAAATGAGAAATGCATAGTAAGGTTTTAATGGTTGAAAGAAGACAAAGCAAATGTAACTAAACTTGGATACATAGCAAGGCTTAATGTATTAAAGTAGAAAAATTAAAGCAAATGTAACTAAATATGAAATGACTTTGGGGATTTGGATACACTAATGTTACTAAAGGTTATTTTGATTTACCTTAACTTCAACTACTTTGAAAGGTTTGATTTAGTTGAATTTCATTAACCTCTACTAGTAGAAAGTTACTCGTCGAATGTATTGATAAGTGGCAAGTATGTTTAATTAAATCCATGGATTCTTATCGTTTAGGAAAAAAATAATCCCTCCAGTACTTTATGTCATTAGTTGGAGAACCTTTTTCATCCTAAAAGAGATGGCACGGAAGATAGACTTCTCCAACAATTTTATTCCTGCAAAGAAAACCCCCAAAGTTATCCACAACGCTTTATTAACTCACAACAAGGTGAATTATAGAAATTTGTTAACAAAATTAAGAGATTACCCATTGGAGGCAGTCTCTCTAATCAGCACATCACGTGGATGACTTCTTGTGGATTGTCAAGGGTTGTTTTTCCTACCTTGACAGCATTTTTCAGACAGCAGTGACTCAAAATCAATAAAATGTTTGTAGATGAATCCTTCAAACCATTATGTATAAACCAAAAAGAATCGACAAAAAAAATATCTTTGTGTTCTATATCATATTATTGAAATAATTAATACACATTGTTAGTAACAACAATCCATAACTAAATATAACAACAATCCATAACTAAATATTACAAAAATCAAAACAAACATGCATGAACAAAAACAATAACTAAAATTACCTTTGTCTCTTATCAAGTCAAATCATTTCCATGGCGGCATGTAGATCGACAAAGTCAATCCTAACTTCAACTCTTCTGACCATCTTCAACTGCCATTTCCATGGCTCGAACACTTTGTCCCTGCCACTCAAGATAATGAGTCAATCACAAAGGAATATGTTGGAGAATGGGATGTCGGTGGATTCAACAGTGACATTGGAAATTTTATTAAGATGTGCAATGTAGATGAAGTGGAGGTGGTGGTGCGAGGTTTTTAATACGGTTGAGGAATTTGGTCATGGAGCCGTGTAGAAGAAAATGATAGGGTAGGTGATGGATGTCACCATATTGTGTTGCTAATGAATCCTCACAACAAATCTGTGAGGGTGGATGAGGGAATATTAAAAAAAATGGAGATTGATAACATGTAAGAAAACAAGGGTTTGGAGAAATGGGTAGATTTTAAGCTTTTGGAAGTGTAGGGAGGCAGTTGTTATAAATGAAGTCACTTTATCAAAAAAGGTGGTTGAACCGAAGAGATGGTATCAATGAGGGCGTATCATGCCTTGTCCAAGGGAAGTGGCCCTACTCTAGGCATAGAATATTACAAGAGTGAAGCTCGGAGGTTGAGCAAATCACTGCCATACAAGGAATAATTGAGAAGGATGAGAACTTTTGCTCCTCCCTTTTTGATGATAAAGAGATGCTCGAGTAATGAGTCCTCGAGCAAGAGTCCACGATTAGGACTTTCACAAATAGCCCTCGTTCCAATAGATTTGCCTTAGGGGTCTTAAATCTGGGTTTTTTAGATGATTTGCTTGTACATCTTCGCAGGATTATATCAAGGTTGATCGACCGAGGCATCGATAAAACTCCCTTGCATGACCAACGATGTTGTAATTGAATGAACAAGGCAAATTCGGCCATTCAAGGACTGATCCACACCAGCGAGGTCATTCTTTTTAATCAAATTCCCCACGGGAGCTAAAAGACCAAAAATATAGATTTATATGTTGCTCCTGTGCTCACTACCAACTACTAGAGAATATCTAGTGGTAAGTACGAGACCGTCCACAGAGATGCTAGAATTGAAAAGTTTTGGTTGTCACTCCAATTTTGTGTCCAGAATAACTAGTACCATAAACATGGGTTTTGGGGGATTTTATCTATAAACTACTAATCATGCAAAACAAGTGATCAAATTATATTAAACTAGTCTTGGAGATATTTGTTTAACATGACCGATAAATGACTTTGATCCTAGATTATATTGCATATAAGACATATAAACCTATCTCGTGTCTATGTCACATAGTGTGGGTAATAGTTGGAACTTCTCAATGTCTGACACACAAAGGTACCCAAGCCCATTTGATCTTATCAACACCACCTTCGTAATTAGGGAAAGTACATCGACGATCAAAGGAATTTAGACATCGCTCATCTTTCCCCATAAGGAAATACATCTCGGGCACTCCACTATGGACGTTTCTCCCAAGGCCTATACAGGCAAAGGAATCGGCTTCTCACAATGACTCACATGGACCCCTCTAGGATGAGATAGATGAGGAGTGGGATGGAAGGTCTCAAACATCTCGTGATGATGAACTTTGGAAAAGGTGGAGAGTGGAAGAATGAGCTCCTTCACCCCCTTTCCTGGAGGAATTAAAGAATAGGCAAAGAAGTGAGCTCAACAAGGAGCTGTTGGAGATCCTTGGACATTGTGAGGTTAGTGTTCCTATATTTAACGTTATCAGTCATATGCCTAAATATGCTAAAATTTTGAAAGAATTATGGCATAAATTGGTAGAGCAAAATAGGGATCACCCCATCCCTTTTGTGCCAAAAGGCCTACCCCTAAAATGCAATGATCTCGACATTTTCACCATCCCTTGCATGATAGGAGAAACATTGATCAAAGATGCCATGATAGATCTAGGAGCTTTCATCAACGTCATCCAATATTCATTGTATAAATCATCGAACCTAGGTAAATTGCACAACACTAGAGTGGTAGTTCAATTAGCCAATCGCTCCACCACATACCCGAGTGGTATTGTGGGATGTGATTGTTAAAGTAAATGAACTTATATTTCCGGCTGATTTTTATGTCTTAGATACGAAAAATAAAAGGAGGTCCCACCTATATTTGTAGGTAAGCCTTTCTTGAAAACTTCTAGGGCTAAAATTGACTTGCATACTAGGAAGTTAAGTTTGGAATAGGGTAAAGGCATTGTTTGAGTTTAACATGTATGAAAATATGACGTGTTTTTTTATGAGTCTCCTTTAATTTAAGTCATTGATGAAATTATGCAAGAAATTTTTGATGAAGCATTATTGTAGCTTTAGAGAGTGATCCTATTTATGACACATGTCTTAATTCTCTAAATGCTAGTTTGGTAGAAAAATGGGAGAGGTTGATCCCCAAATTAAGATACCCCTAAAAACCCTCCTGAAAAACCTAGATAAAGTAGTGATGAGACGTCAAATGCATGTATTTTCTGAAGCATTTAACATCTCTTTTCTTATCTTTTTGTTGGAAGATTGCTATATTTAGGTAGGTTTACATCATAAGGGGTTTAGATAACCATTTTCGGGTTTCGTATCTAAATCCTTCATTATGCAACCTGGTTTGAGTCTAATGGATTTTTGGTGCTTATGAGCATATAGATTCCTTTTTGTAAGCTTAATTTGTAGATTGCTCGTAAGCACTTTGGAGTATTGTATTGAAGGCCATTCGCAAGGATAGTATAAGATTGAAGGCCACGAGTCAGAACGTGGTAGAAGACAAAGAAGCGGAAGAATTGTGATCCGGAAGTGTGAACCAAGTTCCCAAAAAAATCCAAGAAGAACCAACCTCTAAGGGTGGGACCGTTGGATTCTTCTTCTTGAGCACTATGAAATCGATTATAAGAACTTCCAAATCAGATCAACGGTTCACCCGTGGTGACCAACAGAAGACCGGTCGGCCGACCAGCCGGGTGAAGAAGCCCGAGCGCGCGGCCCGAGTGCTCAACCGCGCGGCGGCGTGCACGAAATTACGAAGGGAAACACCCCTCAGCCTCAATAACGTGTGGGAAAATCCTGAGAACACGCTCGTGTGTTAACCGCGCTCCAGCACTCGGCTTGGCGCCCCAGCGCGCGCGCCCCGCGTGGCCAGCTCCCAAACTACACGCCCAGATCCGTGCTTCCCGTGTCAACCGTGCGCCCTAGGCCGAGTGCTTCGTGTCTCCATGTGGTCGGGCGCCCCAGTGCCCGAGCGCTATGCGTGGCCAGCTTGCGCCCAGCGCGCATCATCCCGCACGTGCGCATCCCGTGTCCATTGCCTGAGCGCCTATCCTTTCCGCCCACCCGCATGGAATACAGCGCACCAGCACCCGAACTCCCGGTCTCAACGCACGGCCATCTGTACGCGGTTTCCAGCTCCGCGCGGTCCCAGCGCGCGGTTCTCCAGCCTTCCGCGCAGCTCCGCCCGAGCGCCCGTGTCAAACCGCGCGCCATGCATCCACTTGGCTACTTCTTCTCACCAACTTGCACTATAAATATCTTCTTCATCTTATCTTCAATCCAACTTTTCTCTGGCTAAAAAAACTCAATTGTTAATCCTAGTTCTTCATTTCTCTTCTTCATTTCTCTCTTTGTATATGTATGGATTTGTATATGAATATTAGTATGATGTGTATTAGCTAAACTTATCACTTGGGAGCAATTGTTTGAAGC
>JAULKM010075685.1:0-10714 GCA_032355605.1 Rubia tinctorum
TTAATTCGAAGACCAGACCAAAACAAGACCGAATTTGCACATGAATAAAAATTGTACAATTAGATGTCATATTACGACATCGGTAACATTTTGTTAAAACCTAAGGACACCCAATAACAGTGCGACGTCACAAACTTAAAGATAAGCTACTGGAAGTAGGAATATGCAACATCGCACTATAATTGTATAAACCGCGTTGTGGCAGACATATTAGCGACGTCGCATATATTAGAGGAAGTCACAGGAAGAAACACATATAATAGGAAAAAATAAAGCATAATCATTATCATATAAATAGAAACCCTTTGGAAAAAAAACAAAAAAAAACATTGTACCTATGTTTAAACTCAATGAAAGTTCACACTCTCATAAATCTGAGACAAAAATAGATAGACAAAAAATCAAAACACATTCACTGACCACATATATGACTTTGTAAAGTTAGACTTCAAAAGGTTAGGTGTTTGGAGATAGGGAAGAATAAACCTTTTTCTTGAGTAAAGAAGATGAGGAGGAAGCTAGACATTGTTGGAATTTTTGGGAAACTTATGAATATATGGTTGACATAATTTTCAAGGTCCCTCTTATTTCTACCCATTTTTAAACGATATCATTTTGAACCATTGTTTTGTCCGCCTCGATGTATGCGACGTCGTACCAAATTTGGATCACGCAACATGGTGTTGACTACTTACCAACGTTGTATACTTTGGTCGGCCTAACAATTTCAACCCATCAAGCAACCAGTCAACAGTTTGAGTGTATATGAAAACAAAATTCGCAACACAAACTAGCTAGTTATATAGTGATTGCAACAATAATAATATTAAAACTTTGTTTGTATGCTATATTAATTATTAAGGATTGAATAACATTAAAAAAATAGCTAACAAACATATTATAAATTAAATATCAAAATACATCAATACTAATCTTGTCCCATATATGAATTAACACATTTAATATAAATTTTATAATCAAAGTCTATACAAAACAACTTATTATATTAACACGGAAGAACTTCGACTTTAAAAACTACAGGGTAGGCACCATTGATCAGCTCAAAATAGAACGGTCCATTTTCTTGAGTTACTCAGCAATAAGAAACTGCTCAAAGTAGAGCGGGTCCTCTAGTAATGCATGTGAAATATTTATAAATTAAATTTTAATACTGGTAGTAAAATCTAGGAAGCACAATTTAATATTTAATATTAAATCTCTCACCAAATTAGGAGAGCGGCGCGGACCAGTGCTGTTGGACATGATTCCTGAAACTCATATTTTAAATCTTTGTTACAAATAAATTCACATAATTTGTTAATCCATTAATATATGAATGCAACATGTTAGAGCGAAGTCACACATGGATCGATAAAACTGAATGGTTAACCGATTAGTGTGCGACGTCATAAGCTATGTAAACTGCAGAAATTATGAATAAACGAAGTTGCATAAGGTTCGGTAAAACCAAATTGTTAACCGATAATTATGAAATGTCACATGCTAGATCAATTGCAAAAATTATGAGTAAGAGATGTCGCACATGTATCGGTAAAACCGAATGATTAACCGATAAGTAGGAACAAGCAATGTTGCACATTGGTCGCTCTAAACGAAGTAGGAAAGATGGACAGATGACGTCACATTAGTTAAACAGAGACACTCTAAAAACAACAGAAAACAGGCATACAGAGAGCACTTAAACGAAAAACAATTCAGCCACAACCTATTCGACATTCTAACACTCCATAACGTAATAGATAAACCCTAATCCATAGAAACATCCTTACATGAAGCAAATAACACATTCACACACAATTACATAAAAAATTCAATAGTAAATTAAAAAGCAAAAGTAAAATAACCACATGTAGAAACCATACCTTTAAGAGGATTGGCAGGAGTACTGTTGGAATTTGAGGAAAAGTTGAATGTTTAAAGTAATGTATGAGGTGGGCTCCATATATATATATATATATTCATTATGAGCCTTGTGTATTCCGTCCCAATGCAATGTCGCATGCAAGTTGATAAGATCAATACAATACCGACGACATTGTGACGTCGATTTGTCCAACTGTGGGCCTTACCATTTTAACCCACTGGCATATCAAATGGACCTCTGTTATACCAACTGCGCAACCAAAGTCGCATGTTAAGTTATTTTTTGCAAAATTTGATCAACATACTATCGACGTCGGTCATAGATATATTGGGCCACAACAATTCATCCCACTAGCATATCAACTAGGCCCCTCGTCTGACCAAAACGAACGTAAATGACATTAAAAATGGTAAACAGCAAATTAGAGATTAGTAATTGATATTGTAAATGTCAATGAACTTAAAAAACGTCCGGCTCAATTAGAATCAATTTTGACACAACTAGTGAACTTCTTCATTTTTACAATTAGGTCATTCTTAGATGGTGGGGGGAATGTAAAATTGGATATAGCCAATAATCTAAACCACATTGTCACAATCATGTTGTTACGACTTATTCATCAAGGTCTCGGAGTATTCTTTCCTCATTTTTATTAGTATTCTATTAATACCTTAACCATGAGCGTTGTTAATTTTAAAAATAAATTCCACCACACCGAAATCGGACAAAATTACACATTCTATATTTTTTAAAATTTTAAAGATAATAAAAATCCAATCATAAATGTAACTAAAGTTCTAATACAGATTCTAGAGTTAATAATGTAGTATATGATTACTAACTAGTATGCAAGGGCTAATTGGAAGATTTTGTGGAAGTCTCTATGGGTTCATGCCAGTTTCATTATCACTATCTAGGATCATTAATTAGTTTGAAAGGTGATACTAAAGGTCCCGTGAATGAATATTGGAATCCAATTTGGGCCTGCCGGTTTACTTTTCAATTTTTTCATATACGTCCCTCCAACAAAGTGGGAGAATTAGTAATGCAAAAATGAAGATACTCTTATCTAATTCACCAAGTCATGAGAACGATGTCCTGATTTTTTCAAGCTCTCATCAATGGAACGAGACCACAATCCCCTCAGACAGTGTATGACAAAATTTTAAGAAAACTAAGGTATGACCCCCAACTTTCTCGAATGCTCACTACACTTCTTAATTCTGCACCCAAACGGAGAATATATGCACTATCCAACAGAGGAGCCAACCGGGGTAATCGTCCATCATTTTTCTTAGCATCAGGTTCAAACCCTTACTATTAACGTTTTGAGAACGATAATTTTCACCAAATAGAATCCAATGAATTTTTTTGCCGTGTTCTTTATGAAATAAAATCGTAATAAAATTATGTCCATAATTTCTAAAAAATTGCTAGTACATGGTCTACAGTATATTGTAGATAATTACTCATAAGTATATATGCAAGGGTCATTTGGGAATATCTGCTCCAAGTTTATCTGGGGATAAGACCAATATCTCTAATACCGACGTCGTGTATAAGTTGTGGATGTTGTGGGTGTCCAAGGTTATTTTTAAAAATATCATAAATGAGTTTGGGACTACTGGTGAATATATATTTTTTGCACTAAAGTCCCTACAAGGAATTCAGAGTAGTCTAAAGACAAAATTGGAGATAACAATTTGTTATTTGCACGTGCAGGAGTATTTTGTTCCTATTTAGCATAAACAGGTCGTTGGAAGGGCTCGCGATCTTAACATCAAGTTCTTTAAAAACATCGGCCCATATAAACGACGTCGCATAAGGTTTGCATATACCGAACCAATAACCGACACTAAATCAACATTGGATGAAGTGAAATTTCCAGCGGGAAACGTAATTCTCAGACAAAATTTTGAACAAATATTTCCCCCCAAACCCATCTCATTTATGTTATATTCAACAACAAGACCCATTAATTTCTCATCTCCTACACACTTCCTCACACCCCAAATTTACACCTTCCTCTCCATTCACAACATTTCAACTACTCAAAAACCCAATCCACTCTCTTCTCCCAAACATCAACAAGTCTCCTAGGATGGAGCATCTCCCGGTGCAAAAATAATTAAGGTGGTTTTCCCTCCATTCTGTGTCATTTAGCAATTTTATGAACTCACCGTCTACATGTTTTTTCCCATTGAACAATAATTGAATATTTTCATTAAGTATGTTGACTATGTTACATGTTATAAAGTGTATATTGATTGTGTTCCCAATATCATGCCATGTATTTAAGGAGTGAGAAAAAAAAGCTGATATTAGGGTTGATTGTGGAAAATAATCAAATTTTAGTATGAACATAGGTTAAATGCGCGACATCAGTTTGTGCATCGTCCATAAATTTATTGTGATATGAATGTGGTATGAAGGTAGAAAATAATCTTGATTATTTTTACATTTATTGTGGTATGAATGTGGTAGATTACTTCATTTATGATATTAGATGCTTGAGAATATGAAATGTTCGTATGAAGACATGTTAGGAATCATGAAGTGTTCACAATTTCATATATCTTTGGCATGAAATCAAAGAACATGGAATAAGAACTTCTAGTTGTGTATATGAGGTTAATATTCCTAGATGGATGTGATAATGTCGATCTTTTTTCATGTTTATCCTAAGATAACACTATTGGGAAAGTCTTGAATGCCAGTCTTTCTAGATTAACCCTAACAAAAGCATTGGTTAGTTAAACGGCTAGACATTTTATAGAATGTTTGTAATTGTTATCAAATCTATTGGTTCTTGCCCATGATAGCAATGATGAAATACCTTTAGGCATCAATTATCTAAAGTTATTATTGGTGAGGTTTACAAATTGGGAAATTAATATTGCCGCACTATGTAATATAACATGAAAATAGGTTGATAGTTTCTTAAGTGAAATAGAGTCTAGGATCAAATCTATACGTCGATCATGTGATGAAAATAAACCCCAAGATTAGTTAGTTCCTAGTTTATCACGTTTAACTTGCATGATAGTAGTTGTAGTTCAAACACCCCTCTGTTACTAATAGTTATTCTTGACGCACAATTGGGGTGACGCGTGAGAGTGGAATGTGTTTAGCTAACCTTTAGGCTCTCATATATCTATGGACGACCATGAATTTCCACTATCTACAGTTGTCTTAGTTCGAAGAAAAGTAAAAGCAACATACATTCTTATCTTTGACCCCTTGCCCCCGTGGGTAATCTCCTATTGAAAGACTTGCAGGTGCAGGTCATGTACCTACACATATTCAA
Source organism: Rubia tinctorum (assembly GCA_032355605.1). Lineage (NCBI taxonomy): Eukaryota > Viridiplantae > Streptophyta > Magnoliopsida > Gentianales > Rubiaceae > Rubia > Rubia tinctorum. The sequence goes on from JAULKM010075685.1 coordinate 5,193, forward strand.
AATGGGTGGAGATTTTTTTTAGATTATCGTTGTCTAATATGATGACTCGAAAATACCATTTCCCCTTATTCTTCATAGATCAAATGCTAAAGAGGCCAGTCATGCATGCTTACTATTGATACTTGGATGGGTATTTAGGATACTTCCAAATATACATCGACCTAGAAGACCAAGATAAGACTACATTCACATGTCCTTCTAGCACTTTTTCCCATAGACGTATGCCATTTAACATACTCAATGATCCGACCGATCCAAATATGCATGGTGAGTATTTTCTTTAAGTTTGTTGAGCGATTTGTGGAAGTATTCATGAATGATTTTAACATTAATAGAGACTCAATGGATAGTTTCTTGAACCATGTCTGTCTAGTGCTAAGGAGGTGTATAGAGACCATCTTTGTGCTAAACTCCTAAAAGTGTCATTTCATTGTGGAACAAGGCATAGTCCTAGGACATGTTGTATCTTCCCAAGGGTTAGAGCTCGATAAAGCTAAAATAGATAAAACCTAATCCTTGCCTTACCCATTGAGTGTTAGAGAGATAAGGTCCATTTTAGGTCATGCGGGATTGTACTGTAGCTTCATTGATGACTTCTCCAACATCTATTCTCCCTAATGATTTTTTTTTTGCAAAAGGATGTAGAGTTTTTACTTGATGAAGGGTGGAAAAAGACATTCAACTCTTTGAAAGAAGTGCTAGTGTCCACTTCTGGAAGCTTGTCGTCGTGTCTCTCAAAGATAAATGCCTTATGCACCTAAAGAATAAAGAGTAGAGAGTTGCAAGTATGGGTCGTCCATGGAAAAAAATATTCAATCAAGTATTAAATTTAGATAAAAATACACACAAAGATGTCACACAATGTGTGTGGTAAAAATTGGGGGGTTTTAGTTTTCTAAAAACACCAAGACTATAGAATTCACTAAATTAACAAGCAACTAACACAAAAGAAATGAAAATGATTTTACTTAGACTGTGACATAATTGGTTCACATTTGTAGACTATCCATTGATCATCGAATCTTTATCCTACTATGATGCATTAACTACATATCGTGGAGAGCTTGTTAGAACCTTTTGAGTGGAGACATCTCTCACCTCTCCTCGGTTGTAGCTATAGTGGAAGATTGGTGACACACAATAGTGCTTACCCTCAGAACACTCTAGATGATTGGTGTCATGGAACAATCTGAATGTAGAAATAAACATGGGGACACAATACTATGATGCTTGCTTTAGCCTTTTCATTGTTTTTTGATATGTTTCCCATTCTTTGACATTTGTCACCAGATTGGAAAAAAAGATAGGCATGCTTCATCATATGAGGACAATAGAGTCCACTTTCTACAAATTTTGTAGTGGTTCTCTTTGCACCAAATTGGCCACCACATGTAAGAGAGTGACAAAATTTGAGAATTGAACTCACCTCACTCTTTAGGACACTTCTTCGGATCATTTGATCTGAACAATGTTTCCAAAAATATGGATCATTCCACACTTAGTACTTTTCTTAACTTCTCAAACTATCATTTTGGGCTTTGGAGAAATTTGGGGAAAATTGGTTTGAGATATTAAAATTCACCAAGTAGGAATATCAAAGATGAGCTTCCTTAATTGAAAACAAATGCTCATACGAAAAATTTTCCCTGATAGATTCTCCCGTTGCATTCTCTATATTGGTCTCCAACTCATGAGAGACCACCAATCGACTCAAATGGTCGGCCACTAAATTTTCCCTTTCATTCTTATCCTTCACCTAAAAGGTAAACTCACTCAAAAGAATTATCTATCTATTCAATATAGGCTTGGCTTCCTTCTTGGTCTTCAAGTGGCGAAGAGCCGCATGGCAGAAAATGATTTTGGTGCCTAGTAGGTATGACCTATACTTATCTAGTGAAAATACTACCACAATATTATTTCTCCATGGTGAAGTAGTTTTTGTAGTGCATTATTAAGAGTTATTTAGGCATAATATATGACATGCAGTACTCTCTCGATCCTTCGACCTAGAACACCACCAATGGCATAGTTACTAGCATCACACATAATCTAAAAAGGGTGGACCAATAAGGAGGTTGTATGATAGAGGTGGAAACAAGCATTGCCCTCAAAGTATCAAAGGCTCCAAGGAACTGTTTGTCAACCACAAAGCCAACATATTTTTGTAATAACTTGCACAAAGGGGAGGAGATCTTAGATATGTCCTTAATCAATCACTGGTCGGCATGATCAAATTATTTCCTATCTTCTCTAACTCTTGAGGGGTAGGGTAGGGATTTGATTGTATCTACTTTGGCTTTATCTACCTCAAGACCTTTTGAAGATACCAAGTGACCCAATACAATGCTTTTTTCCACTATGAAGTTGTATTTTTTTTTTGGATTTTAGGCAGAGATTACTATCAATGTATCTCTTGAGTACTAGTGATAAATTGTGTAAACAACTATCAAAGGAATCTCCATGGACAGGGAGATCATCCATTAAGAACTCTACAAAGTGCTTAACAAAGTCCAAAAAAAAAATACTTACCATGCATCTTTGAATGTGCTATGAGCATTGTAAAGACCTAAAGTAATGCGCCTATAGGAAAAAGTTCTAGAGGATTACGTGAAAGTGGTATTTTTTGGTTTTTGGGGCAATGGCTATTTGGAAATACCCAGAATACCCATCCAAGAAACAATAAAAATATTTCCCAACAATTATTTGTAGCATTTGGTCAATAAAAGGTAAAGAAAATGGTCTTTCCTAGTCACCACATTCAACCTACAATAGTCTTTACACAACCGCCACCCATTTTGCACTCGAGTGGGGACCAAATCTTCCGCTTAGTTTCCCCCCACGGCTACACCACTCTTCTTGGGAATGACTTAGATCGGGATAAACCACTTGCTATCAAAGATGGTATAGATCATCCCAGCTTGAAGAAATTTAAGGATCTTACTCTTCACTACCTCAACGATAGATCTAGCGGGTGTTGGGGTTTCCTGACTGGTTTGACTCCATTATCTAACAAGATGCGGTGCATGCAAATGGAGGTACTAATTGCCTTTATGGGGGAAATGGTCCACCCAATCGCCTCCTTGTGGCTTTTAAGGTCTTCCATCAACCTCTCCTCTTTTTTCTGGGTGAGCTTACTCTACAATATCACGGGAAAAGTATCTCTTTCACCAAGGAACACATATATCAAATCCTTGGGTAGTAGCTTCAATTCCACTACCAATGATTTTAAAGAGATGTCTGGATTCCTAAAACACTAGGTACACCAAGAATTTCATGGGGAGGTTGAGAGGTAATTTTCCAACAACATCAAGCTCTTTCAGTCTCAAGTACATTTACACTTAAGGAATAATCATTCAATTCATCAACATTAAGACTATTTTCCAAGGCTACTTTCAAAACATACCTACCATTAACAATAAACATATCTTGCAAATAAATATCAACAACATCAATTGCATGGAAAGAATGATTGTCATTATGGAATTTCATGGCATCATAGATGTTAAATTTCACAATGTCACCATTAAACTCCATAATAAGCACCAAGTCCTAGATATTTTGAAAACTGGCCCTCCTAATAAAATAGGAGCGGCACACTTATCATTTTTTATATCTATGACATAAAAACTGGCCGGGAAAATGAACTTATCAACTTTGACTAACAGATCTTCTACAATTTCCTTAGGATAAGCATTACAGTGGTTAGCCAATTGGTAATATTCCTCGATGCAATATGATATATTAGGAACAGTGTTCTACTAATATAACCTATGGTTTTTTATTTATGTATTGGGTCATCTGATCCCAGGAATAATTAAATCTTTTGTGGTCTTTATTGGACGAATCTGTGTTTTAATTTGTATCCATGTACTCCGCTCAGTACTTGTTAATTTTTTAGTATTTTATGATAGACCTAATTTCCATGGCTACTTTTTTTCCGTATCTACATCCTTCAAATGTAATATGGGAAGGGGGAAAGTGGTGCATGCTACAATACATGTATTGTGTGTAGAGTTCGATGTGTTGGGGCGTACCTTGTCGCTGAGCGTAACATTTATTTGTGGGAGGGTAGTACCTTTTATTTTTGTGATCGTCCCTTCTCTGCTAGTACATGTAAATGCTAGTTTTTTCCCAGTCATTTCATTCCTACGGGTGGTTTTCATGATTGCATCAAATAATGATTCTTCTGACTAAAGGATCCCAGTCTTTCACGGGTATTATGAAGGACCAGAAAGAAATTAATAGTCCCCACAGACGGCATCACTGAGGTAGGAAATTCTTTTTGGACCACCATAATCCCCAAGATTAGCGCGAATTAGCTCGGTTGTCCCATGTACCTGAAGGTCCCGGGGAGTTCCCATGACTAAAATCTAATGCCCAAGTCAGCTTTTGTTCTCGTTTAGAGTATATTCCTAGAAAAATGCTATTACATGTTCCCTTACTCTTGTTCTCTATTTATAGTTAGTGATCTGCATGATCCGGGTCCATGTTCACTGACCGATCATGTGATCATGGTTCACAACGTGTTTCTTTTATTGTTTGGTTGTGGCCTTGTAGGGATGAGCGTGGGCGTTAATCTTCTTCCTGTGTTAGGTGAGGTACACTTCAAACTCTGTAGGCTGATCTTTGTGTTTGTTGCTTTGGTTCGCTGGCATGGGGTGTTCGTGTTTGGGTTTAGGGTTCGCTTGATTTTTGGGAGGTGTATCCAGTCAATAATATACAAAACAATTACTAACAGTAATTATACAAAAGCATGAAATATATGACAAATAGTAGGATGACCAAGAAATGAAGAAATGCTTAAATTAGTATGAAATATATGACAAATAGTGGGATGACCAAGAAATAAAGAAATTATTAAATTATTAAAAAATGTACATAGCATGTTTGGGCGCATTTTGTGCATTCCATATGTGTCATTGTAGGTACCACTAAAAATATTGATTTGATTGCATTGCTCTCAATGTTTGTTTTAGGTGAAAACAAGGGTACTGTTTTGTACTTCAACCTCTAGTAAGGGTTCAAATGTGGTGAAAAGGTTGTCTTTCGTACTTATATGTCAAATAAGATGTGTCCAAAAGTCTATGTTCAAATATTAAGAGATAAAAGTTTTTTTTATATGTACATATGTTGGGTGCAATTATTTTCTACAATTTGCACGCAATAATATATTAAAACTGTGATTAATATGAAAGTTCAATTCTTATAACGGAAATTTGCGTAACGCTGATCATTGAACTTTCTTACTTTGATGTATTGCCCAATATATAAATTAAATCAACTTAAATTTGGATCTTACAATTATGAAAATGGCACAAAACTGGTGCTACAGTAACCTTGGCTGGATGCAAATGGTGAAGTCGCATTCAGCAAATGCGACTTCACGGTTTTTTTAAATTTTTAAAAAATTAAAAATAGAGGGCGCATTTGCCAAATGCTTCATAATTTTTGGAAAAAAAACTAAACTAAAAAAACCATTAATGAAGCGAAGACTAGAAAACCAAACTAGAAAACATAACCAA
>JAULKM010075696.1:0-11777 GCA_032355605.1 Rubia tinctorum
AGACTCATCAGATGCCTGAGCAGGTAACTGCCTTGTGATATTTTCATTCTGCTCTATGGGATTTAGGAGCTGCACTATCTCCATAGTCAACTGCACTTTTCCTTTATTGGTTTCTTTTCCTTAGTTTGCTTCCTTCTGTTTGTTTGGTCTGATGTTTTTATTTATTTTGGCTTTGGTACAGGTTGTCTTTTGGAAGTGGATTACTTCAAAGATGTTGGGCTTGGTTACACAGTCATCTGTTTATCACTGGTCCATTGATGGTAAATACAAATCTATTGCAGTGGGGTAGACTGAACTTTTTGAAATGTGTTATTATCTTAATGATCGTCATAGCTGATCGCATATAGTGAGACAAATGATTAGTTTTATAAATGATTTTGTGCGCTTATCTCTGCAGGTGACTCAGAACCAGTAAAGATGTTTGATAGAACTGCTAATTTAGCGAACAACCAAATAATAAACTATAGATGTGACCCTTCTGAAAAGTGGTTGGTTTTGATTGGAATAGCACCTGGATCTCCTGAGGTAACTGGAATCTAGTACATTGTAAATTTATTCCTGCTGTCGATTACCTTATGTTTCTGGAGTGGTGTGTGTATTCATTTTTTAACATCGTAGTTTCATATTTGCCTGCATGAGTGTTGGATTGAAATGTTCAAGACTTCTATCTATCTTAGGAGACTCTATTTTCATTCAGACACTTTAACTCCATTCACATTACTAGGCTTATTGTGATATTGTTATACAATAAAAATTACGCTGTTCTTTCTTTGTGCATGTCTTCCTATCTGTTCGCTTCTGAGAAGTCTCTGGTTATTATGAACCTTAGTAGTATTCATCTGTATTTTGACCCTTCAACATTGTAGTACTATTACTATTATCCCTCAATAGCTCGTTTGAAGATTCTCCATTTTAATCAATCTAATGCATGTTTTAAAAGTTGACATTAGTTATCTATCAATACTGGTCTCGAGATCCAAAATCCCACCTTCTAGGCATCCGTTATAGTGTTTGGTTAATTGTTATTTTTAGTTTTCTAGTAATATGAACGTGATATATGTTCATTTTAGGAGATGCATCAGTAAAATAATCAAATTGCCTCAGCTTATATTTTTACTGGATGTGTTTCAGAGACTCGGGCCTCATATATATAGAGAATGATGTTGAGTTTATGAAATTTGCTGGAATTAGTCTTTCAGTTGTGTCCTAGATGGTGTGATTCGTAGTTGTGAAATATCTGTTGCAATAGGATGCTTTTGCAGATTGAAATTTTGACCTTCATAAGTAGCATGGAACCCTCTCGAACCCTTGAACCATGTTTATACTATGAGGGCTTGTCTATATCTTACCAAGTCTAGCAAAGTAAAGCGCACACACAAGATTTGAAGCCCTTCGGTTATCAACTCTTTCTTCTTTTCATATTATCTTTCTTATTCATCTTATCTCTCTCTTCAAATTTCTTTTCTATCAAAACAAAATTTGTCAAATCCTTTGCAGTACTTCATTTTAACCTTTCCAATACTAAGTAGGCAAATGAGTTAATTCAGAAGGGAGATCTTCTGGTGTGAGATCTTCTGTCCATTAAAGAGTTGTCCCCAGTTACAGTGTAAAACACTTAAGTTTAAAACAAAACCAACAATGCTAATTCTAATCTATAAGTAAAATAAAATCTTGTCAAATATCTTACCAAGTCTGCTTCAGGTCAATACTATTGCCAATAATTTAAAAGTATGTTAACTAATAGATATGTTTGTGATCAATTCAGGGTACAACTGAGGTGGTGTTTGTGTGACATTGATATGCTTTATCAGCTAATGAAAAATTAAATTAACAAAACTGAGCAACGTGATAATTGATATGGTACTTTTTTTGTGTGTGTGAACTACATGCTCCAAAAAGGTTTTTTTCCTTGCAATTGTATGTTTTCTCTTAAATTATTGATGTTATTTATTTGATGTGCTTGTGTTAATTTTGAAGTGATTGCGAGAGAACTTGGAGGGACTCATTTTCCTAACTGTATAGCTAAGTTGTTGTTTGAAATGATACAACTTACCATGTCAAAACCTGTTAAATTTATGTGTAGAAGAAGATGATGTTATCACCATCAGTAGATTCTTGAAGAAGGATCTTATATTAAGAGAGATCATTGCTAGGTAGTATATTTATTTAGTTTTTGCATTGTTATGCATTCTTTTGTCATTGTGTAGGTTGTCTTCAATTTCATAGAGCTCATGGATTCCGAAGAATTTCAGTCATTTTCTCAATCAAACATAACTGATTCCCCGGACTCCATACAATCTTTGAATTATGTTGGACTTTGGTCTCAAACTCCAAAAAAAATGGAATGATTTCATCAAGCTTTCAATATCACTCTACTTTTCCTCCATTTTTTTCTCAATCCCAGCAACAATATGGTCAAAAAATTTCTTATCAAGATCTACTTAGTGCTCCGTATTGGATCAATATGACCTCATATACTGAACTATCAAAATCGTCCCGAAAGAAAAACAAGTCAACCTTAAACCCTAAAAAACCCAGCAACAGTTCGGCGTTGGACTCTTGATGAAGATATAACACTTACAAAGGCTCGACTACACGTCTCTTGTGATGCAAATACTAGACCTGGTCAAAAATCGAAAACTCTATGGAGTCACATTTTACAGGTATGAAGAGAAAATATGGGGGAATTCGATAGAACAAGAGACTTGAATACCCTGGAATGTCGATGGTCAAGACTTCAAACAGCAATAAATAAATTGCATGGATACTATGAACGGTTGGAGAGGATGAAAAAAAGTGGAACAACACTTGATGATGTGGTAAGTGCTTGCATTCAATTTTCTTAGTTTATTTTATTTGTAATTTTCATAGATGATACAATTATAGTTGGATATTTTCCATTGTTACATGTGTAGAAAAGAGCAGCACTACGAACATTTCAAGATACAACCAACAATCAATCATTCAAGCATGAAGAATGTTGGGAGATCTGTAGACAAAATGCAAAATGGTGTACACAACACCTAACTAAGCAAGATGGAGCCAAGAAGCGGAAGTGTTCAATTGATCTTTCAAATGAAAATCCACCAAACTCAAAGCAAATGCAGTCCAACCCAATTTCTATTCCAGTTTTCTTACGAATATTGATTACTGAATTTCCTTGCATATTCTATATTGCTTCATGAAAATGTTACTCTAACGTTATCATTTTTTATTCTTAGCATCATGTATTTTTTTTCCTACTACTAGTACTACCTAGTTTTGGTAGTTGTAGCATTTGAATATAAGTGTGTGCAGACCTGTTCATAGAAGTTTAAAAGAGTAGCAGTGTAGCATCTTCTCATAAGCATAACCTTGGCTTGGCTTGGCTCTATTTTTACTATACTGCTATTGCTTGAAAAAGTCATGGCATTCGTGTAGCTAAAATGGTTTATGAAAATTTGTCATTTTGTCATTTAAATTTCATATTCAAATGAAAATGGTTGCTCTCAAACAAAAATTGACGAATTGGACAGCACAAACGATGAAGTAGTTGCTCGTCCAACTGTTGGAAGAAAAGGTGTAAAAGATAAGAAGAAAAGGCTAGTAGCAAAAAAAGGTGTTGTTGATGATTTAGGTAATCTTCAAATCTCTCTTGAAAGCCAATTTTATTTGAATCGAGAAAAGCTCGATATGAAGAAATAAAGAGAGAAGAAAGAGTATGGGTTGAGGGAAAATTGTTGAATGCTGAGATTGAACTCAAAAGGAGTAACCAAATGATGAAACAAAAAGCTCTGAAGCGACATGAAGAGGAACGCATATTGGAGAAAGATCTCACCAAGCTCAGTCCAAATGTGTGAAAGAAATTTGAAATAATGCAAGCTCGAATATTGAAGGAATGGAAAAATGATGGATTTTTTTGGAGATGTGTCTTCCAATGATAATATTGGCATCTAATGTTCCCAACATGTAAGTGTTTAAATTTGAGTTTGAGAATACAAAATATTGTAGTCAGTTTCTAACTTTTTTCAAACTTTACTTTCTAGAATTCTCTAGTATTCATTTTCAAGCTCTACTTTCATTTTCAAGTTTATGAGTACTCTCTTCGCAATGTCACGGATGATGATTGTAGTAAAATAAGTTTGTGAAAATGAATGGTTGAAATAGATGATTTCCTTGACATTCCTTTTGGTCTTACTCTTTGAAGTAATTTCTATTCCAGTGTTTCATATCAACTTTTGTAGGCAGGAATCTGTTAATACAGCCGTGCAACATAGTTAACAACATAGTTAAATTTGAGAGTATAAGTCTCTAGTGATTTAAAAGCATAGTTAACTGAGAGGTTGCAACATAGTTAACAACATAAGCAAGAAAAGGATGAAACAACAGTATCTTTGCCATCAACACCACCAATGGTATTTATGAATCCAGGTCGATCAGAGGTTGACCAATAAGTCCTGAGAGCACATAACCTTGGCTGCAATACAATCTTGTTTTGGTCTGAGAAAATTAGTTCCGGCAATCTCACTTTTTGAGATGGCGGATTCAATCCCGAATCACAACCCTTTTGATTTGGAACCACAACCGAGCTCTCAGACTGTGAATTAAGCTCGCAAAAAAAAGGCCTAACTAAAGTTATAAAAATAAGGGTGTTAATAGAACCCTTCCCATACATATAATGTATTATATGAGAAACACTATTGGAGAACCATATAATGTATTATATATATATATATAACAATGCTGGATAATCATTCTTCATAACGATGAAATTTTAATAAGAACAAGATAAGAGTTGTATTCTTTTCATATAACTAAATAAATATGAGGGAATCATTATGTATACTTATAATGTATTATATGAGAAACAATATTGGAGAACCATTCTAAACCAGATAGATAATTAGGAATTCCAATTTTTTATCACACTTGAAATCAGAGTACACACTCAAAAGCAAAAAAAAAAAATTCATCACCGATATAAATTTTTAACGAAGGATACAACATCCACAAATTATAAAAACACTCACAAAACCATCCCTTTTACATTGCATATTACAGATAGCAACGTATATAGAATTTCTCATCTCCAAACCACAAAATCGAACAATTAAACGCATAGACATGTACAAACGTGAGATCAAAGTAATCAAAATATTATTTACCTTGAGTAATTGATAGTTTGATGAACGCGATGAAAAAGTAGATCGATGAAATCGACTGAGGAGTGTGCATTGATTTTTTTGGGGGAATGAATTGTGTTTTCCTCCTTTTTATCATTATGCGTCAGATTAAAAGTTATGTATTTGATGGCTGGATTGGAGAAGGACTCTTAAAATTACCGGCAGTCAAAAGTTTCATTCTTACGTAAGATTGAACGTGTAAAGAAGAACCAATAAAAACTTGCCACGCGGTACCTAAAAATGCGTTAGAGGTCCTTCTGTGAGATGCTTTAGTTTGTTATTGGCAAACCACATGTCGTGTTCTGATAAGCCACTCAGTTTTTTGTCTAGCTACATAGGAACCAGCATATTGCACACATTCTCTGTAACTTTTTTGCCAATTTTGCTGCTAAATGAAAAACCTTTTTCACCCTTTTATTTATGTTTTTTGCTTTCTTTTAGATCTAGTTTTAACTAGATTTTCATGGTATTAGAGCACCTGGAATCCAGTGAGGTTTCAGTTTTTATCCCTATAAAATTTTGCATAGTTTGAGCTTCATAATCATGTTTTCCGATATAGAATCTATGAATTCTGTGGAACAATCACTGAGATCTAATTCTCGCAGAGGAAACGACTGATCTATGAGGAATGAAGTGGATGATCCATTTGATCTTCAGAGTTCAAATAACTCTAATTTGGTATTGGTGGCAAAACTTTTGAATGAGTTCAATTACATCACGTGGAGTAGATCCATGGTAATAGCAATCAAATCCAAGGGCAAAACTCAAATTCCTGACAAGTGAAATTCAAGCACCAAATCTTGATGATCCCATGTATGAAAGATGGGCAAGGAAAACACAACTTTGATTACCTAGATGGTAGATTCGATTTCTAAGAAAACACAAGAGGTTTTATGCTTTGTGAAGATGCATGTGCTTTGTGGAAGAAACTGAAACAGAGATTTGGGGAATGTAATGGACCTTTGATTCACAAATTGAATATATATGTGAATTGAAGGAAATGAATATGTGGTTGTTTATTTCAATGAATTGAAAATTTTGTGGGATGAATATGCATGTTTGAGGCCTATAAAAAGATGTAACATTGACTGTATTAATTTTGCTTGTCTGCCTGCTGAAGAAGAAGATGATAAACTTCACTAGTTTATTATGGGATTAAATGAGGAAAATAGTTATTTTAGTCATCAATTCTTTCTTATGGATCTCTACCTTAGTGTGGGCTTGAGTTATCTGAAACCTCAATGACGTGGTTAGTGCGGTTCAGTTCTCCCTCAAGATCGTTAACCAGCAGGGAGGGACAGTTAGATAGAGCATGACGTGATAGACGCGATAGACGCGATAGACGTAATAGACGCAATAGACGCGATAGAAGCGATAGGTCACTAACTAGGCTTGCAAAAAAACATCTCAAAAAGGAAAATGGGAAAAAATATCAATAATAGAAACACATAAGGAGCAGCCAGCAAAATAGAAGGAAGAAAACAAACAAGGCAATAAGTCCTATACCCTGATGGTCACCAAGGCCACCCAGAAAGACAACACTGATAGCAAAATGAGGGAGGATAACATACAGAATCACACATGGAAAGGTTAGACGTAATAGGCAGGTCTTCTAAACACATAAATAAATTGGCTAAAATAGGGTATCTCCACAAGACTTGGACGCGCACCTCGCGTCCTTCTTCGACCAGCTGAGAAACTGCCATGATGACCTTCTTCTCCCAACAGCGATTCTTTATCAACAAAAACAAACTTATACTTCCAATCAACAAAGGTTGAAAGATGGGTCAGAAATTTGGATCCATCCTACCTGAATTTCCAAAACATCCAATCTGGGAGCATCCTAGCAGTATGGCAAAAACCCAAAATAGGAGATTGTGGCAGTAAAACCCAGTCCCAAATAGATAATTTCAAACCAAAGGAGTATTCGAAAGGAATTATGGAAAATATCAGCGAGAGTAAGTTCGTAATAACCTATGACAAATTGGAAGAAGGTAGATAATGGAAATATAATCTCCCTATGTACTGTGGTTTCTAAATAAACAACAATCTAACTACTTGGGATATTCAAGACAGTCTCCGCAGACCCAGGAAGCAATATACAGTCACAAATATCACCAAACTCTACCCCACTAGAAGCAAACATGATCTCACAAAAGCTTCATTTGTAACATCATTCCCCGATCATCACATCAAAGAATGAGCGATCCATGAGGGCCAACTGTGGAAACCATGACTGACAAGAAGAAAATAAAAAAAGAATTGAAAGAAAAGTGAAGGGGGTACCTAGCGGATAGAAGAATCAAATGCTAAGAGGGGAGTTGCAAAGGTGGAAGAAAAGAAAAAACAGAAGGGGAAATAGAAATTAGAAAAAAAGAGAGAGAAAAATAATAGAAGGGAGCAGATCAGCAGGCCCAAGGTACATCTCGAAAGCGAATAGATGCCAAACGGATTAAAATTGTCTCGGGAAGAGGCAAACTTGAAGCAAATTGAACGTGAAGCCCCAGAAAGGCGTACACATGGCGACAATCAAGATAGGCAACATAATTTATCATAAGCTAACCCCACGTTTCCCAAAAGTGGCCACTTTTTAAAAATAATGGCTATAGTTTTCCCCTTGAAATTCTAAAAGGTAAACATACATGTCCATCAATATGAACCAACATACCATCTACCTGAGGACTCAGCCTCTCGCCTTGTGCCTACTGGTAGAAAGACCTTGGTCTAGGGGACTTGATAGGTATGGGTCTCTCGGCCCAAATCATACGAAATCATCCCAACAAGAAAGAGTTGGCCCAAAGTGGAAACGAGAAAAGCATGATGGGATGAACCTGTCTTTAAGCTACCAACCCATTTAATAAGGAAGTAACATGCGGAAAAGGTATGTTCACTTGTCCCTTCGTCCTAAACATGCTACCAACACTTAATAGGAAACCTCTAATCTGACTTGATCAATGGAGTGGGTATGACCCTAGGTCTACCTGCCTGATCTTCGTCTGGTTGTGTTGTAGGTTTTGGAGCGGGCTTAGGAGAGGATCAAGCAGCCCATGCATATTTTGGACTTAAAATGTGCCATTATCCAATATGATTATCTTCGGTATACAGAACCGGCTAATTATATTTTGCGAGACAAACAAGATTGCTGCTTTAGCCATAGTATTGGTCAAGGTTTTTTCTTTGACCCACTTAGTAAAGTAATTAATTGTCACGTTGAACAATTTTGCTCCTCCTGTCCCGACTAGGAATGGTCCCACAATGTCGATTCTCCACTTATCAAATGGCATGCATTATACACTCATGTTACCTCTGATTGTGGTTTCCTTTGTATCGCTGCATTAATCTGGCAGATGTTGCATATTGCACAAAGTTGTAGGTGTCTTCATACATTGTAGGCTAGTAGTAGCAGGAGAGTATTATCTTTTTGGCTAAGTTGTGGGCTCCTTGGTGTGATCTGCACTATTCTTCATGCATGTCTACAACAATGTTAGCAAACTAGCTGGGTCATATGTAACTCGACCAAGGTATCAGGTAACCTTTATTGTACAGTACTCCTTCAACATAATTGTATGATGGTGCATAGAGCTCGATTATTTGTGTTTCGCTCTTGTCTATTGGAAGGAGACCGTGTTTCAAGTATTGGACGATCGGTCCCATCCAGCCTAGGTCCATGTCTGGGGCTTGGGCCATAATTGTGGTTGTTGTACTTCGAACTGGCATGAGTTCACAATAAATTCTTCTGTTGTTGAAGTGCGGGGTATCTTAAGGTTGATATATTTCTTAGTGCACCTTCTTTAGTGTTGTTTGATCGTAGGACGCATGTGATTTTGAAGTGATCAAATTTCTGCATGAGTTGCCTCGACTTGTTTAGGTATTTGATCAACTGTCTTTCTTTGACCTGGTAGTCTTCCAGGACCTGGTGTATTACGATATGTGAGTCACTGTGAATCTGGATGCTTCAGATCTTTATCTGTATGGCTAGGTCTAGTCTGCTAATCAAGGTTTCATATTTAGTTTTGTTATTAGTAATAGTGAACTCTAATTGTAGTGCATATTTATAATCTTCACCTTTCGGGTTGATCAGTAGAAGTCCTGCTTCACATCCTTCTTTGAAAGAAGCTCCATCAATGAAGAGCATTCATGCTATGTGTTTGAATTTATCAATTCCTTTAGCATGTATCATTGTCGTGGATTCTTGTTCCTTTAAGTGAGATTATTCTTCCTGATATGAATCTTCTTGCGAAAAATCTGGATTGCGGAATTTTAGATCTTTGACAACAATACGGATTTCGAAAACCCTACTTATGTCTTGAAAAATTCAAGTGTCTATCCCTCGGGGTACAATTAATTTCGATTTGCTCACTAACTAGCCCACAGGATTAGATCACAAGGTTATTGATACTTAATTAACCCGCAGGATTAAGCAACAATGAATACGCTCGCAAGCAATGAGTATAACTCAAAACTCTGAATATTTAATTGATAAAAATATTATCAAAATTCGTGAACAACCCCTCTATTTATAGGGAGGGTATCGGCCAGAAAACCATAAACACAATTGGAAATTGAATCGCCTTATTGCAGCTTTAAGAAGCTAAAACCATATCTAACCAAAATACCTATTTTAAACCCTACCTTGACCGATTTCTTCAGGAAGAAGTCTTGAAGAATATTACCTTATATAATCTTACCAAATCTAATTCTATTTAGAATAAAATACATATTTTCAAAAACCCCTAATTGGACTGGGTTGAAAATATTAACTCTTCAGAAGCCCACATGGCCGAGTTATTGGACTGAAATAAAAATAATCTTACAATAGTTTACAATGATCATACTACCTCATTAAAAACCCCAATGTGAAAAAGAGTATAGTGTTCTTCACGACACCTTCAGTTAATCGACAAGCTTGAATAATTAATCCAAGTCCTAGCCGACTTATTCTTGAATTCTTCATCATGAAAGCGATCCATCAAAGCATTCAATACCGCATCCCTAAGCATTGTTCTTGACCTTGTCATCAGTCCAGCCATGTCACTTAGAGGATCCCGAACATAACCCTTGAATTTTTATCAAGTCGTGGAATGTCTTCATTTATGGTGGTAGTCGTCTTGGCATCTCCATCATTCCCTCTGTGGTCGAAAGGTTTCGCCCTTGAAATTGAATTGTCTTCAAAGGCAAATAGCAACATTAAAGTTAGTACTAACACCATAATCGCCTGGTAGATCAATCTTGTAAGCATTATCATTCACACGCACCAATACTTGAAAAGGATCATCCCTACGCAGACTTAATTTAGATTTCTTACAGGTATTTGCTACGTCGTCATTCCAAATTTTGCACCTGTTTAAAATTCAAAGGAATTAAATCAAGATGTGTATTTGGTAAAAATCCATAAACAATTTCAAATGAAGGTAAAGAATTAATAGAATGAATAGTGCGATTGTAAGAAAACTCTGCAATCGGAATGCTCGCTTCTAAATTCTTTAAATTTTTCTGAACTAGGGCACGCAGAAGAGCCCCTAATGTGCAATTGGTGACCTCTGTTTGTCCATCAGTTTGCGGATAACTTGCCGTAGAAAATAGCAATTTTGTCCCTAACTTGCGCCACAATGTATTCCAAAAGTAAGACAAAAATTTGACATCTCTGTCTGGTACTATAAACGCAGGGATGCCCTGTAATTGGACTAATTCTTTCAGAAATAAATCCACGACATGTTTTGCATCATTTGTCTTCCCACAAGGTTCCTACAAGGAATAAAATGTGTCATCTTGGAAAATCAATCAACAACCACAAAGATAGAATCATTACCTGATTGGGATCATGGTAATCCGAGAACAAAATCCACGGAAATATCAACCCAAGGATGTGTAGGAACATGTAAAGGAGTACATAAACTATGAGGTTTAATCTTAGACTTCGCCTTCAAGCAATCAATACAATTCCTACAAATTCTTTCAACAGAAAGTGGCATTTTCAGCCAATAGAAGTGTTCTCGCAACAAATTATAAGTTTTATTGCACCAAAATTTCCCATTAAACCACCTGAATGAGCTTCTCTAACAAGTAATTCACGCATAGAACATTGAGGAATACACAGCCTATTGTTGTGAAATAAAAATCCATCTTGCCAAAAAATTGATTCATACGCACCATGCTCACAAGCAGCATAAATATATGAAATATCAAGATCAGTAGCATATAAATCTCGCACAAAAGAGAATCCTAAAAGGACACATTCCAATCGTGTAAGTAAAACATATCTATGACTCAAAGCATTAGCAACAACATTTTCTTTACCCTTTTTGTATCGCAACACATAAGGAAAAGATTCAGTAAAACTAGACCATCTAGCATGACGCTTATTTAACTTCATCTGACTCTTAAAATATTTCAACAACTCATGATCACTATGAATAACGAATTCTTTATGCAATAAATAATGTTTCCATGTCTTTAATGCTCACACAAATGCATAGAATTCTTTATCATACACAGGATAATTCAGAGCACCGTCTTTTAGCTTTTCACTAAAGTAAGATATAGGTCGATTCTCTTGCATCAATACAGCACCAATACCAACACCAGAAGCATCACAATGAATCTCAAAAGTGTTAT
>JAULKM010075716.1:0-11776 GCA_032355605.1 Rubia tinctorum
ATCTAATTCTAATTATAATAAAATTGAATATTCTAAACACTAATTAAAATATTACCAAAACTCTTCTAAGTCAACATAACCGAGTTTATGGCTTCATTAATAATAATAATAATAAACTAAAATGATCACACTACCTCATTAAAAAACCCAACGGGAAAAAGAGTATAGTGTTGAACTCTAACGATATTAAACTAAGAAAATAATAACAAATGATATTTTGACCTCTTATCAGCTTGGCTTGGCACGACCCGTGTTATTCAACATGGGCTGCCGGCTGGGCACTTGGTTTGGTTGTTCTGAGCGCACGGCCGCGCAATTCGTCAAGGGTCATTGGCTGGGAAGTCTTCATTGATCAGTTGAAAGGAAAGGGTCGTGTAAATCTTCGCGGGCTGCCGGCTTGGTTCATAATTTTCCTCTTTTGAATGTTGCGGGCCAAGTATATCCTTGATGTGTGTCAGCTGGAAGTCGATTTCTGAGCAAACTGATGGCGAGGAGTGTAAATTTCACACCACATGGGCTGGTCTTCGAATGTTGATTTTGGAGCAACATGGGTCGTGTAAAATGACACGGCATGTGCCCATACTTAGCATAACGGAGCATCAAAATGGCATGGCCCGTGTAAAACCAAACGGCCCGTGCCAAGAACCTTTGGCACCATCATGTTGGCTAGCACGACCCGTGTTGATCCACACGGCCGTGCCAGGTCTTCAAGTGTTGGACTCGACTCCCTTTTCTTCTTCTCGACTTCATTCCATCTACTACCACGTTTTGACTCGTGACCTTCTGTATACTACCACCCTTGCGGATGGATTTCAACAAAACTACACCGAAGTGCTTTTAGGTGCAGATCAGATATATTACTATCGTAATTTTCTATCTTAAACTTATAGCTTCATTTTGATTGATGTAATAACTTTAAAATGTGTCATTTTTTAAAATTAATATTGATTTTTATGAATATTTTATTTTTAATTTTTGTATATCTTAGTGTATGTTTTCATAGTATGAATAATTTTATTATTATTTTATATTGGTGTTTTTTATATAAGGATAACATTTTTGTGGGCATTTGATATTTTAAAATTCATGTACTATGTTTCTATTTGACGTTTAGCCATTTTAACTTGATGCATTTTCTAGTAGTTTTATTTATGTTTAAGCATTTTTTATTTGATGTTTATTAGTATTTTATTTGATATTTAACTAATTTAATTTGATGTGTATTTTTAAATATTTTTATGCAATACTTAATTATTTTAGGTTTTTATTTTATATCTAGTGTTTTGTTTGATGTTAACTATTTTAATTTAATTTTAATGCTTAACTATTATTTGTATGTATATTCTAATATTTTGATTTGATATTTAAATATATTAATTTGATGTTTTAATATTTTTATTTAATCTTAAATTATTTGAATATGGTGTTTCAATATTAAGGTTTTGTTTTAGGTAAGAAGATCAAATACAAATGTGGCCCAATAAGCAAACCCACATTTGAGCAGATTTTTTATCTGCATTTGAACTCAGAAATTAGAATCAACCCGTTGATTTGACCTCGGTAGTTCGATCCTAATAATTAATTAAATTAACCTTAAAAAATCTAGCCTTCGTTTGCTGAAATCCAATCGCCGGGAAACTGACCTCCGTTAATGAATCAATTGCCGAAAACCTAGCCTCCGTTCATTGAAATCAATAGCCTCTGTGGGGATCATTTTTTTCCCTTTTCAGGCCTTCATAGTATGCGGAGGAGGTCATGTTTCATGCCAAAAGAGTAAAAAATAATAAACTTGGAAGCATATAAGAATAATAGCGATAAGGAATATGACGAGTAGCCGCAGTCTAAACAAATGGCAACTGGTTATCAAAAACACAAGATTAGTGAAGCTAGCTGTAGATAAAATTATAAAGTCTCAAACTGGTGGGGTTGGATGAAAGCGGAAAATCAAACTAGGCTCGATCACACCACATCAACACATTGCATCATTATATAGTCATAACTAAGGTGCGTTTACATCCAGATATGCAAAAAACTAAACAATTACATCGCACAATGTAAAGTTTGATTCATAAATGTTAAAATGAGATATGTCTATCCAAAAAGGACATAGATGTAAATAACCTGGATAGAAATTGAATCGGGATTGTCAAATGGCATACAACAAAAACTCGGACCAAATAAGCTTATTATGGTAGCAACTTATCCCCACAATATAAAATGTAAAGCTCTCGTAGAAACGGATATAAGACCACCATATAATGATGGCCATACATTAAAGCTGGTTCGATGAAATAAGTGAAGCAACAACGATATTTCTACACTCAAAACAACGAACCATTCTAAAATAAATACAAGCGGCTGATTAGGTCAGAACCACCGCTTGCACTTTACATCTCCTCCTACCAAGCATCATTTGGGGTGGACATGGGCGACGAACCTCCAACTTTGTCCTATTCACATTCGCTAACCTCACTCGTTGATCCTATAAAAAGAAAACAAAGCTACGTAATCAAAAATTGTAACATAGAAACTATAAAAATACAAAATCTACAACACAACCTAAACATACCTCACCAAGATTATGTAAATCCTTCATCCAAACTTGATAAATTACCCAACCATAACCATAAAAAAACCCACACTCTAGATGATCATCCATTGCAGCACAAAACTCATGAAAACACTCCGTCAAAATACATATCACCATGCATTTAAAAATACTGGGATAGAAGCCCTTATATAGGCGCAAGAAAGACTAGGGAATCAAATAATTATTTATCTGAATAATAATAATTAATACACCACCACGATCCCTGAGAAACTGACTAGCCAAAAATGGCTTTGGAAAACAAAACGACTTATCAAAAAATAAATATGGCATCCTATCCACATATATGACCCACTAAAAGCCCAAAACAAAACAACACATTATGCTAAGATAAAGGGAGGGAAGTTACAATCTAGATTAAACACCTGAAAACTAACTAGATGGAGGGGGCTGCACACTTCTACCCCTAAACCCCCTAATTCACAAAGCACTTTTTGTAAACAAGGCATATATCGCAGATACTTGTAATGGAAACTAGGATGTTAAAGCAATGATGTAATTGGTCACAATTTGGCATACGTCTGGAATATCACCAACTAACCACAAAAGTTACCAACCATTAATGCAACATCGCAACACCATGAAACGTGTCCCAGCATTACTAGTTTACAAACATAAAAACAAAAATTTTATATAAAACAATAAAAACATGAAAACCCATTTAATCGACAAAACTTTGCAAAATGCATAGTCAAGGCCTCACAGATGGCCTTCCAAAAACCAACATTCCAAAACAAAAACTACCAATCTAATCTTCCATCCATACACCTTAGCATCCAGCACCAACAGAAGCTAAAACATCATTAACTCTTCCAAATATACTAGTATGACCAAACATCTTGAAATCTGGGAGAGGTTGTTGCAGCAGTTGGATTCTCCCCCCTTCCCCCTAGCTTTCTCCTCTACATATTATCATACTCAGTTTCTAAAGCTCTCTTAAAATAGGCAAATGAGGTAGCTTCTCTAAGTCAGTGTGCATTTGAAATTGACGTGTATCATCAACGATCATCAACGCATATGTATCATCTACAATTAGTTCAGACCTTTTAATACACTGCTTTAAGGTCTTAGAGTCATAGAGTCCCTCAATCCTTGATGTAGAATTTTGTTTGTGCAACTCTCTAATAACCCAAAAAGGCTCCAACTTTGTGATTTTCTGATATTCCCTTCAAAAAAGTTATAAAAACCGTTTGATTTTAACAACTTATTAACCAAAGCACGGGTATATTTAGGATTAGCGGAAACCCCAGTCCAAAATTCAGTAAGTCGATCCATCAAAATCTTATTCACTTTGTATTTTTTCTTTCATATCTACCTCCAGTCTCCCACACTTCTCTTCAACCACCTTCAGTTTCCCTTGCATATGAGTTACCTCTTTACCAACATCTTTGTTCATTTCACCCAGTTACGATTCAATGTTGAACAATAAAAAAACCACAATAGGCATCCATAAAAGTAAAATACAATAGTTCAAAAACCTGCATTAGTCGAGACGGAACATATTTCATTACAACAATAGCAAACTAGTCGGTTTCCCCACCACCAGAAAGAGAAATAAGCCCAGAAGAGCTAGTAGGAAAATCATGTCTAACCTTAGTTTTCTTATGAGAAGGGTGCTCTAATACAACTTTTCCCTCATTTCCCCATTTACCATCTTTAGCGGACATAGGATCAACCTTTAGGTAACGTCATCCCTGCATAATATATGAAAATTTAAAAGATAAACAAAGTGCTTAAGTGATCAATTGTAAGAAAATTACTATAAGAACAACCTTGCTTTCCACGAGGACGATTCATCTTCACAGAATGATGTAACATTTTCCTAACTAGCTTACTCTCATTAGTCAACCTTCCTACCATAGACCGAGGTTTAATAATAACATAACGATTCCAAGGAGGATGAGAAATACCTCATAATTCTGTAAAAAATTATATATATATCAGTTTATCCAAGGACCACAACTACTAGAGAATTTTTCCACGAGGTGAAAAGTAGGAATCGCAGTGTAAAACGTATATACACCTGTGAAACTGACACTACACAACTTATAAAACTTAATTAAACCCTCAATTTCTAAATTCATGTTGGAACCCTTTCATAATTATATGTACCCAGTTAATACAACCAAACATCGTGGATGAAGTTGAGAAAGGGCCACATTACATCTATATAGAAAAAGCTTAACAAAGTCAAGGATAGGTAAAGACAATCCATACAAGAAATGATGCTCATAAACATGGGAAAAAAATCCTAAAGGAGGATTCCATACTCTTTCCACTACCTTGGGCAACCTAATAACGAAGTTGCTCATAAAAGGATGATATTCTAGCAACCCTGAAAAAGATGTACTATTTACGATACCATCAATATCATCTATGTCCTCCATAGCTTTATTTCCAGCTACACGCTCCTCCCTGGAGCTGCCATCGCTACCATGCGCCGCCCCATCAATAACCATATTTGAATAATGGAAAACGAAAGAAGAAAGTACCTTAGAAACCTAGAAGATTTAGGACGAACTCATTCAAAGTCCCCATCAACAACGATATTAGTTCAGGTACGCCCCACATATCACAATAGTTACATTTTATAATCCTCGTATAAGAAATCATTCCTCAAATAGCGTAACTAATATAAGTTATATAAGTCTGTTAAAAATGGGAACCGTCAATCGTTAAATGTACCTATAATAATTACTTATCAATACGAATAAATAATTTATGGAATATTTTATCTTTACAAAACAAGCATCTTAACCCGCGAAGCCCCGTAACGCTTCATGGTTGGTATATTAAATTTTACCATTAACCTACATGTAAGAAAGCACAAACACTACACTCCCGTGGAATTTTTGTCTAAGGGGAGCTTATGGTATAGACCTCTCTTAACCATGCGATGTCTAAAACAAAGATAGTATCTTGATTCTAGCAAACCGAATAAGCAGACAACTTGCCTACTGAAGGAAGAGCCTCGTCGTGTCTTCCTTAGCAACAAAGGGTACAAAACCAAAACAATACCTCACATCTAGCGAGCCGGATAAACAAAGCTAAGAGGGAAGATAGATGTCACCCACGAAACCACGACTAAGGAACAACATGGGTCATATTCAATGAAGATCACAGTGATCACCAGCAATAAATAGAGAATATGAACAACTAGATAGGTAATGGCGCTTTTCCAGATACTATTCATACATTGATCATACACATACTTAGGCATCGGTGTGTTTCATGAAACTAGCATGGAATATTTCACTAATTCCAGATATTATGTTGGTCCGGAAGGAATCCCCTGCATCAGGAGCAGATTCTTATTTTCAGACAACCGCTGATGAGGATTTGCAAAATGTTATACATTGCAGTCGTGAGACGAGGTAGATTCCCACGCCCGACAACCTCCGGTGATCATCTACAGAAAACAGCGTCGGTGTGTCCGTGATTGAAGTTAAGGAGGGAGTTTTGCGAGGAGGTGGCGTTCGATGGAGTCCGGATGAGGGGTTGGAGGCAGAGGACGGACAGGAGAGGGAAAGAGGCTAAAGCAAGAAGATTTTAATTATTGTGAATATTTTTAAAAAGACCCCAAATATATAATAAATAAATTTCAACCTTTGAACTTATAGTCTCCTATTTTATGTTACCATTATTATTATGTTTCCCATCGTCTTACCATGATACAGTCTCGCAGGAGATGGACTCTTACAAGATAGGGAAATTAAGGTGAATAGCCACACAAGGTAATTCTAACCCCTATTTGGTAAAACATTTAATTTCCTCGCTAACCACCGACAAAATGATGAGAAAATGAGTAATAACATTCTTACCTGTTTGCTTGAGTATATGATGAGTAATAGTAGAGTATGATGGAAGCAACAAAAAGTAATTCAAACATACACAAGACACAAGAATTTACATGCACTACTGGAAAACAGGTTCATAAGCATCGGCATTTTAGTGAAACCGGTGCTACAAAACCAAAATATCGGTGCCTGTAGTAAATTCAGAACCGGTACACAGAAAACTAGTTCCTATGAATAAATTCAGCACCGTTACACTGAATACCGGTGCCAGATACCCGTGCTTTTGAATAAAAAATGTTTGAATTTAATATTTTTCAGCACCAATTTTTTATGAATGACATATACCGGTGCCTATAACCGGAATAGTAATTTTGGTGGGTAAAATTTTGGTGGGAAAATAGCTAGCACCGGTATGTTAAGGAATGGCACCGGTAATAATACTGGTGCTCGTAGAATTATTTTGAAAAATGGGTTTATGATTTACTCTTGAAAATTGGTTTATGGTATGAGTTACTCACGAACATGTACTACTCCAAAATTTCACCACAAAATTCATTTATTTAATATTTCTATATGTAGTCAAGAATAACAAAAAAAAACGTGTATTTTGGAGTAATGGATAATGGGGTAACACAATTTTGCCCACATTGTAATTTTTCAATGCCGTATGGAAGTATCAATGTTGACTTTCGAGACCCTTCCATACACACATACATGCCCAAATCGCAAATTCGCAACCACATATTATTGAATTGCATTTTAATTCTGCCAATTTTATGATTTGACGACTCCAACTTTCTTGGAGGGACCTAAGTGCAAAAGGTAAAAAATTTACTCGTAACTCCAAATTGAATTCCGATCGAACGTGATACTACCTTATACACCCCCATTGTATTTTTCATGTCTGTAAGGGAATATTTATAAAAAAACCAAGCACAAAAACATATCCATAATCATTTCCGATTTCACTTTGTAATTTCTAAATAATCAACCATAAGTTACTTTAGAAATGTACTAGCGCTTTTCAATATTTCACCCAAAATATCATTTATTTTTATATTTCTACATTTAGGCAGTAATAACGAAAATCATGTATTTTGGAGGAATGGGTAATGGGGTAACACAAGTTTTGGCTACAGTGTAATTTTCCAAGAATTTATAGAATCAATCAATGTTTACTTTCGAGACCCTTCCGTTCACCCATACATGCCCAAATTGCAAAGTTATGATCATATATTATTGAATTTCATTTTAGTTTTGCCGATTTTGTGATTTGACGATTCCAAATTTCTTGAAGGGAGCTAAGTGCAAAAAGTAAAAACTTTACTCATAACTCTAAATTAAATCCGCTTGGACGTGATGCTACCCTATACACCCCCATTGTATTTTCCATGTCTATAAGGGAATATTTATTGAAAATCGAGCACAATAGCATATCTATAATCCTTTCCGATTTCACTTTATAACTTCCAAGTAATCAACCATAAGTTACTCTATAACATGTACAAGTGCTTTTCAATATTTCACCAAAAATATTATTTATTTTATAATTCCATATTTAGGAAAGAATAACAAAACTCATGTAAATTGGAACAGTGGGCAAGCTCTTCCGTTCATCCATTGTAGCCCAATTTTCAATAACGTAATTGTCTCTTATTTAATTGTGTTTTACTTTCTCCAATTTTGTGATTTGTCTCCTCCAAATTTATTCTCAGGGACGTAATTGTAAAAATGAATAAGTTAACTTAAAGGGCAAAATATACTAGCACGGGTATTGTTTTTCAGTCATACTGGTGCTACTATGTAGCGGGAAAATGGAAAAAATGAGGGATTTTTTTGAGCATCGATAGACCGTCATAGGCACCGGTTAGACTATCGGTGCTAAGTACTTAAAATATATTTCTTCTCTTTGCTCTCGGGAAGAAAAAAAATTAAAACACCCATTTAAAGCAGCGTAACGCAGCATTTGAAGTACCTATCACTGGTATGATCTCCATGGGCACCGGTTTTCATACTGGTGCTACAGTGTTTTAAAAAAGCCCAATTTGGCCCAAGTTAGAGCACCCAAATTCTAATCGTATAAAACTCTCATCTCTTAATAACCCTCACTCCACCACTTCTGCATGCCTCTGCCTCCTCTCCATCCTCTCCCTCCTCTCCATCATCTCTCTCCTCCACCACCACCACCTCTCCCTCTCCGTCGGTGCCGCCGCCCAGCCCTACTTTGAAGGCTTCGACACCGACGACGACCCCCTCTACGCCCTCCCCACGGAGCACCATCCCCGATGCTAACTCCTGGACCAGTCTCGGCGTCATCTCCCAGCAAGCTCCACCTAAAATTCTGGATTCAGCTCAGATCCGTCCCGCCTCATCTCTCAACGCCACCACCGTGTTCGACCACACCTCAGCCCTTATGTCCAACCTCACCTTCACAGTTCTAGTTCGTTGATGTTATAAGATTTATGGAGATTAGGTTTTCATTTTTATTATCATTGATGTTGTTAATCCATGTTTAGGTCTAGTTTGTTTCATGAATTGAGGGTTGATATGTATTTTTAGATATATGTAATGAACTTTTTGTTTGTGGTTTGTGGTTATGAACACTCTAGTTTTTTACATGAACTTCTTATTTATTTATTTTTGTGTTTTTTTGTCCTATTGTTCTTTATGAATTTCTAGGTTTCATATTTTGGCCGGTGAGTTTATTATCACTGGCCAAATTTTTTTTATTGATAACCTATTTTACTAGCACCAATATTTCATGCACAGGCACCGGTACCACTTACCGATTCCTATAAAACTACATTCATGCACTGGGTCACTTAGACACCGGTATGAAAATGCTCAAAATACCGGTGCATGTGGGGGTAGTTTCCACTTTCCAGTAGAGATGGAGAATCCCCCAAAAGCGAAGTGTAAAATCCATGGGGTCAATCGACCCACCTAAGCCATCTTCAATAATAAACCAAGAGTGTTACAATACCTCCAACAACCAGATAATACTAGCACAAATTTATCTCAAGAAAGAAAGGATCAACAACCACTACAACAATGAAGATTAGACAACAATATGAGAAGAAATCACCAATATGCAGACTACTGTCCGAGGATAAACAAACACCTTACGGTCCTCCATAACTAATCTCTACCGTTCAGAACTTAGAAATATAGCCTGGAAACATCCTTCCAAAGTTACAGCCAAATCCAACGGTTGGATAGTGAGATATTTTATTTCTACCAGAATTGCGTTGGAAAGTGTGAAAAATCCCCTTTCACAAACTTGTGTTTTTCCCTCCATCTATTTTTTTCTTACTCAATTCCACATACAACTGAACCCAACTCAGCCACAGCCTAATGAACTATCCTCCATAATGTGCTAAAATGACCGGAATGTCCCCTTTTAGTTTGGGCCAAATGCGACGGGCTAATTTCCTCACATAGGAGGAAAAGCCCAACAATTATCCCCCTTTACGACTATGTGGAGGAAATTTCCAAACCATCCATCTCTTTGCATAACTCAAACTTCCCTCTTGGAAACACCTTAGGCATCATGTATGAATCACTTTCATCAGTGTGAATCTTCTCAAGTTCAAACATCTTAGACTCCAAAGCATCTCGTATCCAATGATACCGAACATCAATATACTTTGTCATGCCATGAGATGTAGAATGCTTACCAAGATGAATAACACTCTAACTATCACATAACAAGACAAACCTCTCTTGTTTATAGAAGAGTTCACGAATAAATGTCTTCATCGACACAAGCTCTTTGCCCGCTTCAATAGCTACAATATACTCAGTTTCGGTGGTAGACAAGGAAATGCATTTTTTCAATCTTGATTTCCAACTAACAGACCCCCCCTACAAAGTTAGTCAAATAACCTGAAGTAGATTTACTTGAAATATCACCTACTATATCGGAATCACAGTAGTCAACAAGAATAGGCTCCCCACTTCCAAAACAAGGTGATAAATTTTAGATTCAATGAAGATATCTTAAAATCCACTTCACGGCATCCCAATGCTCCATTCTAGTATCGTAAATACAAGATTTTTGAACTTAAAATCCACTTACCACACATACTAAAGTAGCTATATATGACCTTGTACACACCATAACATACATCAAGCTACCAATAGCCAAGGCATAGGGAACATTCTTCATATTATCTTTCCCTTTATCAGCTGAAGACTTTCTATCAAATTTAAAATGTGAAGGTAAAGGTGTACACACAGGTTTAAAATGATTGAGGATGAACGAATCCCTTTCGAACCTTCAAAACCAATCTCCCATGTTCATAACTTAGCAACACAGCCTGGGAACATCCAGCCAAAGTTACAGCCAAAACCAACAGTTGGATAGTAAAATATTGTAGTTCTACCAAAGCTGCATCGGAAAGTGCGAAAAATCCCCTTTCACCAACTTGTGACTTTTTCTCTCCTTACAATGTTTTTTTCTTACTTGGTGCCACACAATACTAAATCCAACTCAGCCACACCCTAAGGAACCCTCCTCCATGGTGTGCTAAAATGACTGAAATGCCCCTTTTTTTAGTTTGGGTCAAATTCCAAGGGCTAATTTCCTCACATAGGAGGACAAACTCTCAATCAAGTCCATACGAGACAACTGAATCGCCTGCAACGCTATCAATTTAGAACATCAATCAACAAGCAAAGAACTAGTTTATCTTCTTCTCTTTATAGTGGGGTTTATTTCTGAAAATGGTTGGATTAATATCAGGCGTTTCCGTCATTATAGGGTTCTAAATAATTAAATTATGTTTATTCTTGTACAATATTGATATATACAGAATAAATGAAACTCCATGAAACTCAAATCAATGTCAATCTAGACCCAACCCAATTGGACTTAATGAGTTCTAATCCAATTCTCATTTAATTACAAATATACTCAGAGTCCAACAGATGTTCCTTTTTATTTTTTATGTGTGAACGTAGAAGTTCAGTCATAATAAACTAAATGCTTAAACCAGATTCAATTGATCTTGCAAGTTAAAAGCGATTTTCAGAATATATCCTAATCATTCAAAATAACTATATTTATCTCATCGTTAATAGAAATCTATATATTAACTGAACGACACTGTTGTGTATAAAAAACTACTATAACACTTTAAAAAGACAGTTTTGGGAAATATCATTTTTCATAAGTTTATGAAAAGATGGGGTTTAATTAGAATAATAAAAGGTAAAAAAAATTAGTTGCAATATTAACAATTTAATAGAATATTAAATGAATTAGAATCAGGTTAAGAAAGATATTCCCTTTCTGATTTGTTTTGTATATATCTTTTTCCATATATGATTCTGTCTTGTATACCCTTTGTACTCAGTATATATATGAATA
>JAULKM010075727.1:0-11775 GCA_032355605.1 Rubia tinctorum
AAATAATATATTTATATTAGAATTTTATAACTATTATTTTGTATAAATCATGAAGAAGTTATATTTATTAATAAATTTTAATTTATAAGAAAAAGATTTTTAATAATATTCGATCCATGTACTACTCGAAAAAATTGTAATATTATTTTTTTCATAAATGTTATCCACGTGTGGCGCGTGTAATTCATGTGTGCCGCTTGTAATCCACGTGTGGCACCAATCATGTCTTTTTCAATCCATGTACTACTCGAAAAAATTGTAATTTTTTTTCATAAATGGTATCCACGTGTGGCGCGTGTAATCCACGTGTGACACCAATCATGTCTTTTTCCATCCATGTACTACTAATATTATTTTTTTCATAAATGTTTTCCACATGTGGCGCGTGTAATTCGCGTGTGGCGCGTGTAATCCTCGTGTGCATGTATAATTCATGTGTGGTGGCGCGTGCGCGTGTAATTCGCGTGTGGCGCATGTAATCCACGTGTGGCACGTGTAATCCACGTGTGCCACCAATCATGTCTTTTTCGATCCATGTACTACTAATATTATTTTTTTTATAAATATTATCCACTATGGCACGTGTAATCCGCGTGTGGCGCGTATAATTCATGTGTGGTGGCCCGTGTAATCCACGTGTGACACCAATCATATCTTTTTCGATCCATGTACTACTTGAAAATATTGTAATATTATTTTTTCATAAATTTTATCCACGTGTGGCGCGTGTAATCAATGTGTGGCGCGTGTAATCCACGTGTGACACCAATCATATCTTTCTCTCAATTCAAATCTAAAATTAAAAAAATTAAAACATTATAATATACTAGAGGGCGCATTCGCTGAATGCTGAATGCGCCCTCCCCATTTTTTCCATCCTGGCCGAGAATCCTAACTGCATCCAAGTTTTCAAAAACAGCCCCAATAAAATCATGCACTCTCAGAACAAGTACCATAAAAAACTTTAAATTGGTGCTTCCGAATTTCTCAAACTTGACTTATACAATCCCTTCACCGTCTTGTTTGACTGCTTTAAGGATTTCCAATTCATCCTTGTAATCAGCTCACAATTCTGAAATTTCCTTCCTCTTATCTTTAAGCTTGTTCTCAAGCATGAAATTAAGATGAATAAGGATGTCTGCATTACCAAATGACACCTTTCATCAACTGCTTTCGTTTAGAATGTCTTCCACTGGTAAAAAGTCTAACCACTTCTCCTTAACATCATTATTCGCCTTCTCTGAACTTGTAAGACATTCAAGCATGCCTAGACCTTCACAATTTTCTATTAGAATCCTTGAATACCCTATAACATACTCATTGCTAAGGTAATTTCGATCATTGAGGGGATCGTGGGATGCTAAAAAGGTTATAACAAGGTGAAACAATGCACTGCTAGTGGTCAACAAGATTGTCACAAAGCACCATTTGACACTTTTGATAATCTCAAGCTTAGGCCCTCGACCTACAATAGCCGACATATCAAACAACACATATAACAAAGGAACCATGAAAAAGTACAGATTATGAGGAGACAAACTGTCATCAGTAACTATCCCCAAACCAGATCCCTTAATGATCACCAAGTTCATCCCTAAAAATCTACCATAAAAGAGCTAACTTGTCATCTCCATCAACATCCATTTCTTCCAAACCAAAACACAAATCTTCTTAACAATACCCGGATCATAACACATTATACGCTCCCTAAAAACACTTATTGTCTTTGTTAACTCAACAATAGTTTCTATGCTTGAAACGGTTCCTGCTGCTCCACTAACCACACTACATGAACTCACATACAATTCCTCAAGAATACCAGGATCATAGCATATCACGAAGTTAACAAATCTACCATCTCTATAGTTCATTTTTACGTTCAGAGTCCAAGACCAATAACTGCCAAAGAATGTACATGGTTTGACAACTCTATTCTGAGTGACAGAGTTCTTGACATCCAAAATTCATAGTTCTTCATCCATTCTCACAAAATCAACAACAATCGATATCTTCTTAACACTAATAGATTCCCATTTATTAACGCATGAAGGCATGTTACCAGATTCCATTTTCATCAATGACTCAACATGAATTTCATTTTTATCAAGAGAGTTGAGATTTGATTTACCAGGAGAAGATGTCTCCTGAATTGGCGTATGAGAATAATCATCTTCATGCGAGCTCGTGACCAAATCCAACTCCTCAAATTCTGCTATTCCAATATCCAAAGCTTCTGCCTCCCTTTTCATTACGAGCTCATCGATCTCGTTTTCTGAACCGAATCAACAAATTTCCATATCAAAGAACTCTTCCCAAGTAACGGAGCCGTGACAAGATATAATCGCATTATACCAAGAGATTGCCCTACCTTCTAAATAAGAACGAACTAACTCGAATCTTTGACTCACTGGAACGAAATGAGGTTGAACCGAGTATCAATTTTGTTCACCCAATTCTTTGGATGCTCGCAGAAAAATAACTGAAAATCCACCTATTTAATTGTAGCCTCCGTCATCCAAATCCTATCCATTTTGTCGACACATTCTTCTTCTTGGTCTGGATGAACATGGAGATACTCTCCACATCCCGATATCGTCCAAATTGACATGATTTCGGTATCGTGATTCACAGAAATTTTTACCGACTCTGGAGGTTTATACGACAATCGTTCCCACTAATTTCCAAAAGCTACAAACAACCAGTAAGAAAAATCATTCCAAGATACCCTTCCCCCATACCTTTCTTGAAGCCATTGAAACCAATATTGGGCATCTCCTTCCAAATATGTTGTAACAGCATATTCTTCGCATCATCTAGAAAAATTGAGAAGGCCTCATAACATTTCTCCAACCACGGTCTCAGATTGTGGCTGGAAAAAGACGGAAAACCCATCGCCTGAATATTTGAGAAACGCCAATAAACCAATCGTCAATCTCAAAACAAATTTTCAGCCGAGGACCGTTGGCTCTAATACCAATTGTTACAATCAGAGTTAACCAAGCCAAAATTACAAAAGAAACCAGATTTAGGAGAGAAAGAAATAGCTGCAAAACCAGCTCAAACTACACAATCGTGATCAGCAAAACTATCTTGTAAACTCTTCTAAAGCTAATCTATGTTTTATATACTCAAGTATCGTCAACTGCTCCCCACCTTCAAGCTAACAAACCTTCAGTTACTTGCCTTTTTACAGTTATGGAATCCGTCAAGTCCCGACCTATTTTCTCTTTTCTGATTGATATTCTTCGCTCTCTAGCTTCCTGTGTAAAATGACTATCTAGTCCTCAAGGGTCATGACAATGTGATTAGGGATAATCGTGGGCAGGTCTGGATTGGGTCTAATAAAACCCAGACCCAACCCTAAAATATTAGTTTGACCCAAACCCGACCCGGATCCGTAG
This sequence comes from Rubia tinctorum, assembly GCA_032355605.1. Classification (NCBI taxonomy): domain Eukaryota; kingdom Viridiplantae; phylum Streptophyta; class Magnoliopsida; order Gentianales; family Rubiaceae; genus Rubia; species Rubia tinctorum. Next base: position 3,402 of record JAULKM010075727.1, read on the forward strand.
GGTTTAAAAAAATTAGACATATATCCAAACTCAATGGGTCTAAATGGGTCTTGGATCCAAAACAGGTTCTAAATAGGTTTAATTTCTAATTTTTTTCTTCACTAAATAAAATATGTGTTACCTTAAATACAAACAATTCAAGTTTAATATGGACATGAATTAATTCTTCAAGAAAAAAAATATATAATACACATTATTTGTTTATTTAAAAATAAAAATACAAAGATATTATGAAAATAATTTAGAAATTAGGATAAATAATATATAAATATTTAGGATAATATGGGTCTACAAGTTGGGTCTGGGTCTTAATATTTTAGACCCGGACATAGATCTACTTTTTAAAATCTAGACCCATGCCCAAACCCGGACTCGATGAGTCTAAATTTTTGAACCCATGCATGATCCAACGGGTCTAGACGATGTGGGTCTGGGTCAGGTGCTAAACTCATGATCATCCCTATATGTGATGTTAGAAAAGAATAATTGTGGAAAAATATGGATATTTTGGGAAAACAATGGGTCTAGTGTCAAATTTGTTACAATTAGAGAACATTGTGTAAATTTAACAATAAATTATTTTCCATAATAAGTAATTTTCAACATAGGTCATTAATTGTGGGACAGACGAAAAAGAAAGTAAGACAATATTTATAGGATGAGGAAGTATTTGAAACCATATATTTTAAGTGCTCAAATTTATGATAAAAAAGGTAGTCATGCGTGGTATGTACATAAGCTTATTGACAGGTCAGCAATCAAAGAAAATGTAACTTTGCGGGTCAACCTAGGTTATAACCTTTCTTCCTCGATACCTTTCATGTGAAGCATTTACTTTCTCCTCTTTCTTTCCAAAAATCTGGCCATCTTGTTCCAGCAGTAATTAGAGATGGAAAAATGGACCCGTAATTCACAGGTTAAGCGGGTTGTCTATTTTAAACCCGAGTGGGTGTGGGTAAAATGGGTAATGGGTTAAATGGGTAATTGAAAAATATGGGTTAAGCGAGTTGGATTTGAGGGTTGACCGTTGGTTTACCCAAAATGCTTGTGTAGCACATCATTGACTGTCTACTCCTAATCAGACTCATTGACATATTCATCTTCTTTGCACGATAGTGTTTCCGGAATATCTGAACTACTAGCTTTTATAATTTTTGGATTACAAAGAGCCTCTTTTGGTGTGTCCCCAAACCTAAAAGGAATTTTAATTCCAAATGTACTGGTAGCCTTTCTCCTTTTGAGTTTCCCTGCACATTTTAGATATTCATTCATGCTTGGCTGCCGCAACTTACGCGAATCATGTGAGGAAGAAGCACAAGGTGGGTGTGTCTCCTTGAGGTTCCTTGCTACTATTGGAAATAAACAGTTCTTCATATGGGTTAAAATCCACAAGTTTACCCATATGGGTTTATTGGTCAAAATATGAGTTGAAACCCGCAAATTTTACCCATATGGGTTGGTATATTAACTCATATAGGTTCATATATGAGTTGAAACCCTGCGGGCTTACCCATTTTTAACCCGTGAGTGGGATGATTTTAACCCTTGGGTTGAGCGAGTTTCAACCCGACCCGTTTTTAACCCATCATAAAATGAGTTAAAATGGGTCATACCCATATTTTTAATTATATATTACCCAACCCATATTCGACCCGTCCACCCATTTGCCACCCCTAACCGCAACCACCTATGAGCTCCTTAAAACCTTCTTCAATCTATTTTTCGATGAGCGCCTCCAACATCCGACCATTATCTGGTGAAATTCACAAAGAAATTACTCCCTGCAATAAGATCTACACCAACAAGCAATTGAAACCGATAAAATTTAACAACCTTGTTCATCGAAGCAAATCTGATTCAATCGAATCCTATTGATGAAAATCCTATTGGAAAAAATGAATTTCAATTTCAAATGAATGAAATTCAGTTTAAGAGGTTAAAATTTTGCCTAATGATGTCCCAAATATGAATTCTTCACATCAAACTGAGCTTACGTTATTAAATTGCGTTCGATGTGAATGATATTGTGTTGAAAGTTCTGAATGTATTAATTAAACTACTATGAAACTAAATTCTGTTGAAAATTTTCATATAGAATATGCATCTGTTACCTTAAAATACGTATCGTTGTATTAAAACATGCATTTGTTTTAAAGACTGTGAAAGTGAATGTTAATTATGAAACTTTGAGAGGAGGCAATGTATAAAAATTATGTTATGAATTGTTTTTGTTTTTTTAAACGATGCATATGTTAGCCTAAAATAGTTTACATTATATGTTACACAGAGCAAAAGAGACTAAAATTTGACCATTTAAAATTGTCATACTAGTTGTGCATTGATTACTGTACAATATTTATTGTTTAAATAAAAACATGCATCTGATTTAAAACTATAAATTTCTTTTATGAATAGAAAAACTTTGACAGGAGATAATGCATAATTTACCTTATGAATCGCTTCTATTTTCTTAAAATATGCATATGTTAGCTTACAGATAGTGTTTCTTATATTATACGGAATATACATTACATAATTTCTTATAGATTTTCACATTTTCATATATACTACATTTAATACCTTGAAATATTACTAATTATATTAAACATGTACACACTATGTCCCATGAATATTGGCATATTTACCTTTTCACGATTTTCAATAATCATGTATGACCGTCAATATCTCTAGCTACATATTACAATTCCGTATAAAAAATGGTGTTTAGAAAATATATGTTAAGATTAATCTAACAATATTTCACATGATATTTTTATTCAAATTTAAGAGAGGCCACAGAAAGTCTTGTTAGCTTGAAAGCAATACGTGTAAAAGCATTGCATGCTTTGAATTTAAAACATACAAATTTTGTCGGTTTCAAACACGAAAGGGACTCTCGATATCTAAATAAAAGGGAAGATATGGGATAAATAAGACAAGTGCTTGTGACCAATCTTCATTAGCAAACTTATAACAACACTATTACTATCTAGATTAACTAACAGTCTCTGATATATTGAATCAATTATTAATCTTCAAGGGAGGATCTTCTTCATATTCCTCAAGTTCAATGTCTTCTTCATCTGAATCCTCCTCGTGCTAGAACGTCTTGTGGAGTCCATTGTTCAATATTTTCCGTTTCCTTAAAATTAATAACCACTTCAAGTTTAGATCCAACTCCCACAAAAAGACATACACATTAAATACTAACTATTGCAACATATAAGCAAACATGTGGAATTCCTTATCCAAAATGAACAATCAACTGCCAATGAAAATAAAATTCATACACAGTACAACAAACAAATATACAGTGGATACTAACAGATACAATATATAATTAAACGGATGCAGCTCGTAATTCAAAATGAACAATCAACAACGAATGAAAATAAAATTTTGTTCACAATACAACTAATAAATACACGATGTATACTAACATATGCAACATATAAGTAAGCAGATACAGTTCCTAATTCAAAACGGACAATCAACAACAAATGAAAATAAAATGCCATATACAGTACAACTAACAAGTACACACTAAAACTAACAGATGCAACTTATAAGTAAACGAATGCAGCTCGTAAATCAAAAAAAATCAACAATGAATAAAAATAAAAGGTCACTCACAATACAACTAACAGGTACAAGCTGGATACTAACAACTGCAACACATAAATAAACGGATGCAGATTATAATTCAAAACGAACAATCAAAACAAGTTTGTTGTAACAACAAGAGGATAATTTTAAAAAGCAAATTACAAAAAAATGCATATAGCAACGTGAAACACATAAAAATGATGCATATCTAGCGTGCAAGCAATCAAACGGGAAAAAATCGAACTCTCAAAAAAACTGAGTAATAAAAATGAAAAATAAAATTCTAGAATCAAGCCGATGCCGGAAAAGCTACGTCGGATAACGAACTTGCTCCAACAAACAATGGAAATAACGGAAATACAATGTTGGAATACGAGCACAAAATCAAAAAAGAAAAACGAGGAGGCGAAGAATGAGAGAAAAGGCGAAGAAATGGTGGAGAAAGAGAGAGAACATGCGGAGAAGACATGATTGAAGAAGAAGAGAACTAGCTAAATACGATATAAATTAAAAATAAATAGTTTAAATAAATTCTAGAACTTAATCATTTAATAACTATTTTAATTATTAAGTGGTACAATAAATTTATTTATAAATTATTAAATTACGAATAACAAATTGTTATTTTATAGTATTATTAAAATTGTTTTGATGTTTGAAGTAAATATTATCTTTATTGTACCCTTTTGATTTTTTTTCATGAGATTTAATGTGAGTAATACAATACTAATTTGAATAAAATAACATTTTGGATTTTTTAAAAGACTAAATTGTTTTTTTGGTCCCCAACATATGTCGCAATATCATCTTTTGGTCCCCGATACCAATACGCTTCACACAGAGAAGTGTATAGCCAGATCCACGCAAAAGGCTACAACTCGGCCCACGATCGAAAAATGTGGCCCACGACACATATGCTCAGAAGAGTCATACAACCACCCCAATGGCCACAATCAACTCATCCTACATCACAGGCGACACCCAGAAAATGTAGGGTGATAAAGGACATAAATAGATAACGAGTTCGTTAGCGTCGTTGGAACTAACGTACAAATCAAAGATAAGATTTATGTTGTAACCCTATTACTACGGAATACTAAAAACTAGACAGTGGTAAGTCATGGTCTTCCACGGGGAAAATGGGGGGTTTATAGGATAGTTTCACGTAGCAACACACATATGAATTGCCAAGTATGTGCTCGTCACATGTGGTGGGGGGTTTGAGTAATAGACTACAAACTAAAAGTATTTACTTGATAGGCGGTCAGCGTAAACTATAATTTTGTGGGATTGGAAGTACGACCGCAATCTTCTGGAAGAATGAATAAGAGCAAGGGCTAGTTTTTTTTCTCCGCCCTTGAAGTCTTCTACTCACGTAATAGACTGTAATTTGAAGATATTTGTCTTGTCGCACTAAATTGAGCTGATGGCGTGTTTGGACACTGTTAAGTACAGATATTGTATTTCACCAAGGTGAGGTGTTGATAGCAATGGTAATCTTTGCAAATCGTTTTTCAACTTTTCATATGATGCCTGACATTCCGTCTTCTGACTAAATTTTGTCATTTTTCTTAAAACATTGAAAAACAACATATGTTTTTTAGCAGCTTTTGAGATGAAACAACTGAGGGCTGCCAAGGAACTGGTGAGTACTTGGACTTCTTTAATAGACCGAGGTGGTGGTAATGCATGAAGTGCCTGTATTTTCTTTGGTTTTGCCTCGATGCCTCTGGATGAAACTTTGTACACTAAACATTTTCCCACACCCACACCAATGGTGCATTTCTTAGTGTTCAACTTCATTCCCATTTTCTGGAGGTTGACTAGTGGCTCCTCTAATTCTTAGGCAAATTAACGTATTTTTTTATTTTGAAAACCATGCAGTCCACATAGATTTCTATGTTGTGGCCGACTTGGTGAGCGAAGGATTTGCTAATTGTTCCCTGGTAAGTAGCCCCTGCATTCTTTAGTCCAAATGGCATTTTGGCATAACAGAATACTTTGAAATTAGTTATGAATGTCATATTCTTGGCATCCTCTGAGTTCATTAGGATATAGTGATATCCCTTATATGCATCTAAAGAGGTCATGACCTCGTATCCTGAGATTGTTTCAACAAGGTGATCAACCTTTGGTAGTGGGTAGAAATCTTTGGGGCGATATTTGTTCAGATTTATGAATTTGGTACACATTCTCCTTCGTGCATAGATGTTTTTGGACATGATTGGGTTTGTTAGCCATGTTGGCTACATTATTCATGAATTATTCTTGCTTGTACAAGGGTTCGTACTTCAGTTTCAATCGTTGATTGTCTGTCATGTGCCAAACTTCATTACTTTTGTTGGATGAGCTTTACTGATGGGTTAACATTGAGGTTGTGGGTCGCGATAGAGGGGTTGACTCTTCTCATGGCCTAGACTGACCAACAACAGATTCTTTGTACTTCTTGAGCGTAGTTATCACTTTATGCTAGATAGGCTTGGGTTGCATTTTCCCGGTCCTGACCTCTTTGGTGTTATCATTGTCATCTATGCGCACAAATTTAATTTATTCACCCAAATAAATTCATGTTTTGACATCTTCAGAGAGTTGTCCTTAGTTAATCAAGTGTACCATTGGTTGAGGGTTGTAGGGGGTAGCACTTACATTACGACAACATACACTGCCTTGCTATTTGTTGGTCTCTTTTTACTATCGTTACACATGTTGGCATGTAAATTTCATTACTAGATGATAAGAGGTCCATGTAGCCTTGGCGGCGTTCATCCATGGTCTCCCAAATGGCATTGAAAGGCTTTGGGCATCCATAACGACAAAGTCACATAAGACCATGCAAGCTCTATCATTCTGCCCAATGGTCACTAGAAATTGTATATTTGTTAGGGTCATCTCTGACTTCCCCATGAACCCATGTTTCCTTTTTCATATCTGATTATTTGAATTCGAGTTTGTTGGAACAATCATTAAATAATACCTCTATTGTGATGTTGTCATTTACATAGACTTTATGCATCTTGAAATTTCCTATCTTTGCTGTTATTACCGGGGGATAATTATGTGGTGACGTGTTTTAGACCGCCATCATGTTTGCTAAATGTAATAGTTTCATTAACATGCATCCATTTTTTCAGTGGGCTAATGTGATGGCAGGTGCCTTGTATTTTCTTTCAACTTGTTGTTAGAGGTATGCTCAGTAGATCCGTGGATGGACAATATAACTCCGAGTAAGGCTCCTCCCATTACATCCTCCCCCTGATCGATTGTTGCTACCATTTTCTACTTTGATCTTGTCTAAGGTTGGGTCATTCTAATCTATTTTTGCGTTATAACTTTTTGACCATACTGTTGAGTACTTCTTCTTTTGCATTGAGAAAGTTGTCCTTGGAAAAGTAGTTCCTCGACTTGTCACCTGAGATCATTACAACTATTTATGTCGTGACTATGGTCTCTGTGGAACTCCCAGTAATAATCTTTAGATCTCTTATTCATTGAGACTCTCAGAGGTGATAGTCCCCAGAGCAACTCCTTATAGTTCTACCGGATATTATTTTCTTGACTTGGTGAGGGATATATGGTGTGGTACTATCTGTTGTCTCATTTCCTTTCATGAGCATATTAATTTTCCTTTTTTCATTGCTTCTCTTCTTAGGGCGTCTTCCCCAGCTCTTTCCCCCCTCATTTTTCTAGCTTATGTTGTTAGCCTCCTACATCCAAATAAATTTCTCTATCATCTTCTGGATATCTCTAGAGCTGTCTGGCATGTTTGCTATAAGTTTTTTTTGTAAAACTCCCTTGTACTTATACCATTCATGAATGCTCTCAAGGACACCTGGTATTTGAGAATTTTCACTTTCAAGATTTTTGAAATGGAGTGATTGTGATATTTTGTGATGCTTTCGCCACTTCATTCTGCTACGTTCATTGGGTATTCAAGTGTCTTTGTGAATTTATGTTTTTTCCTAGAACTGACTCATTAATTGGTCCGTCAATTGGGCCTATGTCTTTTTTTGGGCAAGCTATCGTACCATACGATTGTTGTTTTCTAAAAAGATGGGAAAAACCTTTCACACTAGCTGGATGGGCGCATCACAGAACCTCATAGTGGTCCTGTAAGAGTGCGGGAACTCCTTAGGATATGTTCTTCCATCATATACTTTAATTGAGTAGGTGGTTTAAAGCCTTTTGTTATTGCAAAATTTTGCAATTCTACCACCAATGGAGAGTGCTCCATTTCTTCCTCCACTAGTCCCATGTCTTGTCAAAGTCATCATGTTGTTCCTTTGTTTGTTGTTTTCATTTTGTTAGTTCCTCCTCTGTTATCCGAGGATTTTTTTGTTCTACTTCATTTTCTTTGTTGCGTTGATGAATTGCATGTAGAGTTGCTCCTTGTTAACCTCGAGAAATGCCACAAAAGATCGCTTCTCCTTATTCATGTGTGGGATTCCACTTCTAGTTTGCCTCCACTTTCTTAGACTTCTTCGATATGGGGAGATGGTTCTGGTTGACCAGGTGGTTAGTTTAGCAGCGTATTGGGCAGCACAACTGTGTATTCTTCTCGATTTGTCATATTTCGATACCTTGACACCATGACTCAAAAGGAACATTGAAAAGCATGTTATCCCCATATATAGAACTAGCAATGGTACTTGTTCATTTCAAGTAATAGTGTCGATCATGACATAGGACAATGGTAATGGGAGGTCGTCGCCGTACCTCTCAAAAATACATTTATAAGCCCAATATGCTTACTAAATACAACTAAGTAGAT
>JAULKM010075738.1:0-11774 GCA_032355605.1 Rubia tinctorum
GTTGGGCGAGATCCTCAAATAAATAAAGATCCAATTTTCCGCAATCCAGAGTCTTCGCAAGGAGATTCATATCACTTGCATTGCCAGTACCCTATGGAAAAGGTCCTACCAGATCAATTCCCCTCTTATCGAATGTCCAAGCTCCACATATTCCTGTTTGAATAGCTTGTGGTTTGTGTGATATCGGAGCGTTATTCTGGAAAATTTTACATTTGAGAATGAAGTCATACGCGTCGTTGAGCATACTCGACCAATAGTACCCTACTCGAATTATCTTCTTTGTAATCGTTCTAGAGCCTTGATGTGTTCCACATAATTCTTCGTACACTTTCTTTAGAATATTTACTTGCTTGCGATTGTCCTATACAATATATCCTTGGAGCCAAGAAACCCTTTTTGTACAAGGTTCCCTCTTCGTAGGTATAGTTATGAGATCGAAACTCCAATTTTCTGGCTTACAACTTATCTTCAGGAAAATTTCCTTTCTCAAAGTATTCTATCAGCAGTGTCATCTAACTTACTTCTTTAGTCTGTACTATTGACACGATTGTAGTTACTGTACTTCTGGCTAGGATGACTTCTACCTTAACATCTGTGTGGCCGAGAAATGAATCAAATCCAGCTGTTGCTAGCTTGCTCAAGGCATCTACTTTTGTTTTCTCACCCCTTGGTACATTTTGAACATTGAAGTATTCAAGCTGGGTCATGAGTTGATGAACTTTTCCCTAATACTTCATTAGCTGCTCCTCCCAAACCTCATAGTCTCCTCGCACTTGTTGAACCACTATTTATGAATCACTAAAGGCCTTAATAATTTTGACCTTCATTTTGATTGCAAGATCTAAGCCACATATTAAAACTTTGTATTCCGTTTCATTGTTGGTAAGTGGAAAGTCGAAACAAAGTGAATATATGTGCTCCCCTCCTTCTGGGTTGACCAAGAGCAGTCCAACACCACAACCTTCCTTGCTGGATGCTCCATCCATGAATAGTTTCCATGCGACATCTTCCCACTTGGATTTATATTTATTGATTCCGAGATCCTGCTGCGCATTTACTTTTTGTGCATCTTCGTTCATCATCTCTACGATGAAGTGTTCTAAAGCCTGGGCCTTTATTGCAGTTCGCGAATGGAATTTGATTTCATGTTGTCCCAACTCAAGAGCCCACACTCAAGAGCCTACTTTGTCATTCTACCAGATACTTCGGACTTGCTGAGGATGTTCTTGACTGGGTGATCAGTATTGACAACTATCATATGACTGTGGAAATAGGTTTGCAACCTTCTTTCTTAGTATAACAAAGCTATAATTAGCTTCTCGACTGGCATGTATGCTCACTCTGAACTCAATGTAGGCAATTCCTGGAGTTGCTCCTTCGAGGAGTCATACACCTTCTGACTCTCCCTATTCTAGCTAATTTTTTTTACCTTCTTAAGAACTTCAAAGAGTGGGAAATGTTTCTCAGCTACCTTTGAAAAAAATCTATTGAATCTTGTCATCAATCCAATCAATATTTGGACTTTCTTGACTGTTCGCAGTTGAGGAAGGTTCATTAAAGCCTATATTTTATTTGGATTAGCCTCGATTCTCCTGGAGGACACCCTATATCCTAAGAATTTCCCTATGCCTACTCCAATTATACACTTTTTAGGATTAAGCTTCATGTTAATCCCACTTAGTGTATCCAATGTCTCTTTCAAATCTTTCGCCAAACTGCCTACCTTTTTACTCTTGATAACCATGTCGTCAACACATGCTTCCACATTTAATCCTATTTGATCGCGAAATGCGTTGTCGATCACTCTTTGATTCGTAGCTCCCGCATTTTTAGGCTAAACAACATTTTCACATAACAAAATATCCTAAATCTTGTTATAAATGTCATCTTCTCCACATCTTCTGGGTTCATTAGTATTTGATGGTATCCTTTATACACATTCTGAAAAGCTAGAACCTTGTACCACGAAATCGCTTCAACCAACTGGTCAATCTTTGGCACATGGTAACAATCCTTTGGATATGCCTTATTTATATCAGTAAAGTCTATGCACATTCTCCATTCTGCATCAGGTTTTTTAACCATCACCGGGTTCGCCAACCATTTGGGATACATTGTCTCCTTAATGATACCCGCCTGAAGCAAAGGTTTCACCTCTTCATCAATTACTTGTTGCATGTTCCTAGTAAAGCTTCACTGTTTCTGCTTGACTAGTTTTACTGAATCGTTGATGTTCAAAGAGTGGGTAGCAATTCCTGGATCAACTCCTCCTATGTTCTGTATGCTCCATACATATGTGTCCTTATGCATTCGCATGATTTGTATGACCTTTTCTTTCTCCGAATGTGGAAGATGCTTTCTTATTTTAATACACTTAGAAGTGTCTTCGTCATCCAAATCAGCTTCTTCCCCCAAATTTACTGCTCACTCCTCCTGCCTTATTAAACCATTATCTGAAATATTGCTAACCATCTTTGTTTGCTCCAAAGTTTTTCCTGCTTTTATCGCGATGACCATACACTGCCTCGCTGTCTATTGGTTTCCCTTATTTTTGCAATTCCAGCTGGATTTGGAAACTTCATTACTAAATTATACGAAGACCATATCGCCTTTGGTATGTTCATCCACAGTCTTCCAATGTTGGTGTTAAATGGGCTTGGTGTGTCCATGACCATGAAGTCACACATGATGGTACAATTTCTATCATTCTCCCTAATGGTGACGGGAAATTTCTATCATTCTCCATTCTCACATATTGCTCGATCATTTTATGTAAATCCCTTGGGTTCTTGGGCATGTTCTTCAAGATCTCTTTTCAGAATTCTCTTGATTTCTTTCCCCTTATAAACGGTCTTAAGGATGATTGGAACGACAAATCTCGAACTTGCAAACATTCGGTGACAAACCGAATATGATACTCTGCGAGGCTCTCATCACTTAGCTGAGCTATATTGTTTAGGTGTGCGGTTGTTTTGGTGAACCTATGCTTCTGAAAGAAGTGACTCAAAAAAAATATGGAAATTGTGCCTATGACCTAATGCTTCCTTTTGACAAGTCTTCGTACCATGTGATCGTTGTTCCCGATGAGAAAATATAAAATCTTTGCATACCAACTCGATTTATGCATCATCAAATCTCATGCTCCTAAGATATGAATGCAGAAATTCTTTCGGGTCTATAGTTCTATCATAGATTTTAACGTGCAATAGAAGTTTGAAATCTTTTGGCATTTTAAAAACCCGAAGATGTGGTGCTAGTGGTGATTTATCTGCATCATCGTCTTCCACTATCTCCCTTAACTCATCTTCGTATAAAAGATTCTTGTGACCTTGACTTGGTCTCGTATGTACCCTTGGAGATTTTAGCTTGAGTGTTGCCTAGAACTGGTTACACAGTTTTTTTCTGTTCGCTTCTAGGAATGCTGCGAACACTCTCCTTTCCATCTCTTGGTTTGTATTAGGAGACTCTTCTTCCTCCTCGTCATCTTTTGTATCTTCCCATTGTTTTCCTTTTTTCTGCCAGGGACGTAGCGTTAATTTTGGCTGGGATGCATGTTATTGTAGCATCCAACCGCTTGTTCTTGTGTCTAATGGTTATAGATTTTCTCACTTCTAGTGAACACCATGATTTACTTGAAGGACTCCAAAATGAGAAAAATAAATGTTCCTCATAGTCGGTGCAAAATGATGTGATAATCCGATCAAGTAAGATACTCATCGTTCATCGTAACATATCTCCTCCTGCAAGAAAAATCCCGGAAGTAACTCTGGGGAAAACATTCTGACGTGCACGTCAGTATTTTCCTTAGAGAACTAGAATTTCTCAATTTAGCCTTACTTACTTGAGCAAGTGTTGCTTTTCCTGTATTTATAGCCTCTTGTGGTTGTGGTTCCACATTGTTCGGGTTTGGGATCAGAGGTTACGTTGTGATCACTATCTTTCTGGTTCGTGTCTACGTGCCACTTTTATCAGTTTATGATTGAATCCACGATAAACTTGTTCCTTCTTTATGGGCTGGCTGTTGACTTGGACTTTTAGGCCGAATGGTCTTGGTTGTTCGTGAATTAAGATTGGACTGGGCTTTAAAAGTCAGCAGTCTCTAGTTGGATAGGTATACACCACTAGCCCTACTTAATTCTACATGGCCTTAAAGAGCCGTCATATATAAGGTGGAAGGAAACACTATTCACTCAACCTCTAAATATTATTCCTGACTTGGGAGAAAGAATCTGAATTTAGCATTGGAGTATTTTCCTCTCGAACACCTCCGGGTTTTTTTCAAAGAATCTAACCAAAAATCTCACGGCATATCAACGACGGTTCCCAGATGCATCAATTGGCACACCCAGTGGGATGCGTCAAGTCTGATTGTGAGCTTTGTTGTTCATGTTCGCTTCAAAGGCAACCACGTTGCGTAGAAGTGAATGAATGAAATGCAGGAACCCAGACGCCGGTGAAGAAGTACAATCCCCATACCGAGGAAAAAATATCAGGAAACTAAAGAATATGCAGATCGATCCCTCAGGACCTCAAAGCGCTAGTGGTAGACCTCTGACGGTGAGTGCCAATTAGATCTCGACAATCACGGTAGTGAAAGAATCTCAGATTGAGGCAGCATGACCCTCCAGACAGCTGGACGTCAGTGCTGAAACCTGGGTAGGAGGGATTTAAGCCTCTACCTCGTAAAGTCAAGTGCATCAGCAAAGGGAAGAGGATCTCTAGTTCTCAGAAGATTCGGTAGATTCGCAAGTCAAAGCGCCCGCTGGAGCTACTTGAGCAAATTGCGATGCGGGAACAATGCCATTTTTGCCTCAGTAAGACCTGGCACAGCTGGCGTGGACCCTTAGGTCTGTCGGGTTTCATTTAGATCTCCCGATGCTCTACCAAAGGATGATTCAGTGACCAGTAGCAGCCTACCTTTGCTTCCCCTGATATTGCAACTGAGGCTCCAGCTGCAAACTACCCCAAGGAAATCTTACCCTGCGACCCCAGACATAGGCACTCAAGATTGACTACAACCCGCGTTTCTAAGTTCAGGTCTGGTAATGCCCTATTCTTTACCTGCATAGATCCCTATGTTGCCGAATATTAAGGTTCCCTATTCGATGGCTCGAGCGGCAGGGTAGTACCTAAATTATGAGAACTAGGCTCATTTGCAGCCTCTGGGGGAGAACCTACTCCATGACCCTTACCTTTAGAGACAGTAGTTGTACTATCATTATGTGATGGGAGAACCATAGACCGGATACATAGCTTCGAACAAGACCATATCCCTACCATAGATATCTCCCATATGTCAAACCAATACACAGATCAGCAGATGGGCTGGCATGGGGGAGATTCCAGCGAAGCCCTAACAAGGGTGCTATATCGGTTGATCGGTCCTTTAGGACAAGTAGCTTCCTCCCCTTTAGCTTGACGATCATGGCAATTCGGTGGCCCACCAATTTAAAGCCACCCAAAGGACTCCACATCTGCACTGGAGATACGAACCCTCATGAATTCATACAGTTCTTAGGCTATGTTTGGCAGGGTTGGCCCTATATGCAAAGCTGGCTTCTGCTTATCTGTGAGAATAAGCAGCTGAAAAGCAAAGCACTTTTAGTGTTTGGTAAATTGGCTTATTAGTGCTTTTTGAGTGTTAAAACAATTGAAGTGTTCGATAAATTTAAAATAAAAGTGCTTTTAATTTGTAAAATGACTATTTTAGACATGTAATTTAATTTGCTAATCTCTCATATTATGCTATACTGCTAACAATATTTCTTTATATATAGATGAATCAAATGCAACATACTACTAATTAACAACATATCATTATAATAATCTCTATTACAAATTCAACAACGGAGTGCTTAAACATAGTATCATTCAACATTCTCTATTTTAAGCTGCTTTAAAATTCATTCTATATTAATAATCTCTATTATAACTAATTCTAAAACTAATTCTATAAAGATAACATTTCATTAAAAAAAATCACAAGTTTCAACACCATTTGGCATTGCTATATGACGTTTTCCTTTCCCAAAGGCCATACTATTAACTACTCGCACTATTCTGCATTCATAAGGTATTCTTTGTTCACTGCATGCATTTTACATTCACAAGGCACCTTTCTTTAACACTGACAAGGCATTATCCTTTAAAATGCATTATGATTTAAAATTCACTCAGACTCTAGTCCTACGGTATACCATGTTCACTGGACAATGGTACAATCACATGATAGACATCATAACATCAAAAAATCAAACACGACAATATTGCCTCCCTTGACAGCTTATAGATTCTAAATGTATAAATGAACTATTTAAATAAGGTTCTATTCATTCAGTTTCGTAATTGGATTTAAACTAAAAAACTTATACTATATTAACTAAGTGATTTAACAACATACGATTTAAACTAATGATCTACAACATTATTGCACTTGGAGCCAGAGTGAAACATTAAGGATGAAAGTTGAGCTAGAGCATAAAAATGGCATTCTACAATATACTTAGACAAAATAATCTTAAGCATGTCCACCACGACGCGATCTCATTAAACTTTGAGCAATTTCATTTCTTAATGCATCCATTTCTTGTGACCCGGTATGATAAATAGCTTCTTCTGCATCATTCTCATCCATCCCATCACTATATATGTCAATTGAATCTTCATCAATGTCCAAATGTCTATCATAATCGGTATATCTACGAATATAATTATTAAAAGCCATGGTTGAAATGACAATCTTTACTTGCTTCGCAAACGAGTAACCTTCCATGTTTCTCAGAATATGAAATTTCTTTTTCCATACCCCAAATATGCGTTCTATGACGCCTCTAAGAGAAGAGTGTCTTTGATTGAAAATTCGTTCTCATTCAATGGCTCTCATCCTATAAACTGTTGAAATGTTGTTGTAGTCCTTTAAAAGGTTCTAAAAATCCATTAATTTGTGGATATTCCAATTCAACGACAAAATACTTTCTTGTGAAATATAGGGTTGAAAATATCACAACTCCATCACACTATTCATAGTAAGTTCATTAAACATATCTCGCGGAGGTTTAGGAAAATTGAATTTGGATTTCGAAGAACAGATTGAAACACCCTTGCGTCATGAGTGGATCTTTCCCAACCAGCACATACAAATGTAAAATGCATATTAAAATCACACGCCACCTAACATTTTGGGTTGGATCACCTTATCTATTAATATATGGTATTTGGTGTTGAGGAGATATTGAATCGGGAATATGCACTCCATAAATAGCACCTATGCAATCCTGAAAGTAAAGAAAATAAATGTAAGTAATAAAAATGTTTAATTTTTTTATAATATCAATAGTAGAAATGGTAATTATTATAGTACCTTAAAGTGTGGCATGTATCTCTTATCTTTAAGTATCTCCGGAGGAACATTTCTAAACTCTGGATCAGAGGGTTTGATAATTTTATCACCATAGGAACAAAAATAAATTTATCGCTCCATCAAAATATTTACTTGTGGTTTCTTTAGAATGTTGAAACCTTTCACTCGCATCTCTAAATCCATACATGTGACCTAAAATATGAAGCACTAATGCCACAATTTCAATATGATTTATTCTATTTGAACCCAACACGCCATATTCAGTCTCCAAATCATGACATAAATGATAAAAAAATATCTTTTTCCATTCTAAATTCATTGTAGCATCGAATTGGATGGCCTTGTAGAATTTCTATTACCCATCTATTACCAGTATAGCTTGATGTCATGCAAGGACTTTTATCAACATAATTCTCATAATAATATTGAACTATGAGAGTAGTCACTTGTGCAATCATTTCTATTTCATCTTCACTTTCACTTGTATCTGACATTTCAAGAATCAATCAAAACTTGCAGAAATATATTACAATTTGTAAATAACGTATTCTTTCTAAGTCGAAATGTGAACATACAAAACATCACATCCAATAATTTTAAATCAAAATTTAAACATACATAGAAAATATAGTCATCACATCCAGTATTTCTAAATCAAAATGTGAACATACATAGAAAATCAAGTCATCACATCCAACAACAAAAATACACGATTAAACCAAAACATGTTTAACTAGAGAACTAAAACTGAATGGAGAATGTTCAGAATAGGAATAAGTCTAAACAATAGTTTAATTTTATGCCTCAATTTTAAGGTACTGTAATTTCATGTCTTCGCCTTGCATAGAGCAAAACATTTCCCTCCACTCTTTCTGCAGGAACAATCGAGTTGCGAAGAAAAATAGCCTAGACCCCTGCTCACACCCAGGTAAAGATCAAAAAAACATTCATTGCATTATCAATACTAGTATCATCAAAAGTTCCCGCACTCTTACATCTGTTCTCAAGAGCCTCACACATTCAGTCATTTTTTTGTGCTAACAAAACAGCTCCTCTTACCTTTCCTGGTTTTGAGGAAACTTCGTTGTCTTTTCCACTTGCTTTTTTCTTTCTTCATTTAGAAGATTGAACTAGATCATCTGAATTGTACCTCTCTTCAACGTCTTCCTCATTGTCTACTTGAACTGGACTTTTGGGAAATGAAACAGATGCACCAGGTATATAAGCATTCAATCCTGTGGCGGAAGTTCCCTTAAACATTATGTCCAATTTCTCTTCTAGAGCTGGTAAGATGCATTTTCCCTTAACTTCGCATATTTCTTATTCTCCTGCATCAAACAATTAATTAATTTTCAAAAAAATATGCTTATTATGTGAAATTTTAATTTATATAAAGAGCTATCAGTGTTCCTTAATTTTTATGTCCGACCACTCCTCAGATGCATCAATCGTCTGTAGAATGTGATCCCATCCAAGTCCGGTCTCTTTCCCTTTTAAATCCTTCCATAGTTTCCATTGCTCTTTAAGTGAATCCCATTTTTTTAAAGTTGTTTTTTAGTATAATTCAAACTAGTTTCTTTAAAGAAGTCATTTACCGTATTTTCCCATCCCTTTCTATTTAAATGGGTATTTGGACGATTATGTTTTTCAACCTCCTTAACACACAAGTCACAAAATGCATCTGTTACTGTGTCATTCCAAACTGTCGTGCTCATTAAGAAACTAGAAAAAAACAAAGAAGATATTCATATTAGTTTAAATACATCACACTAGAAAGCCCAGATTCTAAAGCTTGATAAAAACACAAATAGATAGAACACTCAGGGAGTTCAAAATAAGAAATATTGAAGACTATCAAATGATTGAATCTGGTCCTAATAAAAGACAAATAGATAATTTTATCCTACATGTGGCCTAAGAGAGGAAGCTCAATATTTCCAACAGGAAAATGTTAGGCTTTCATTTGTAAAATATTTGGACAAGCTTGCTGGTCAATTACCTTCAGGATAGTGAAGCAGACTTGGTTGGAATCATATGAAGTCTTGTAAAATAGACTTGGCTGCTTTTCGCAAATCCATTCTTACTATATGACTATGTTTTTTTTATTGTATATGGGTGCAGTGACAATTTTAGTCTATAACCTTGTTAACTATGACAAATATTAGTCCCTTTAGCTGAAACACCTTGTCACCTATGCCATTTATTAGTTTGTTATCCAACAAAATTTGTCTCTTTTAATTTTTTACTGAACATAAAAAATTTCTGGAAAAAAATAGAGGACCTCACACACAAAACTATATAAAACTTATCCTCTGTTTCATTCGAGTATTCAATTATAAAAGAAATACTTACTACAAGAAACAATAAGAATATAACAGCTGTCAGAGTACTTGAGCAAGAAAGAAAATAGAGATCCTATACATCTCTGCTAATAACATCAACTCCAAATTAGAACTATTGATAAATACCCTTGTAATTTCAATAAAGGAAGAATTCAATGATGTAATATGCGAAAAATTGTCAAGCCCTAACTAACCCCAAGTAATTTTTGAATGGGACATCAGTCCGTCTATACAGAAATCAGTCATTGGATGAAAAAATATATCCCAACAAGAAACTGTCTTCTATAGAAAAATTCAATTAATCTACATAAAACTAGTCTAGGTTCCCAAATCACAAAAAATAACATCAAGTCCATATCATGTTTACGACAACACATGTTCCATTGATAATTTTAAAATGGGATGAATCAATAATCTCTTAAAAAACCTCCAAAGAAAAATTACATAGTTAAATTCAATCAGTATAATCAACGTAAAAGAACAAGAGACAAAAACCAATCAAACTTACCGCAATAAAAACCTTGGGAAGAGAAGCGAAGAAGGTAATAGATGTCGAAGGTGATGTCGAAGGTGATGTCTAAGGTGATGTTGAAGGTGATGTCGATCGGTCGCGAGAGGATGGAGAAGGAGAGAGTGAAGGGTGTTTGGGGAAATAATTATGGAAATTTATTTAGCAGTTGATCAACCCCAGCTTCTGCTTTTTCCTTACTTTTAGCTTCTGCTTATTTTTAGGTTACAAAACACAAAAATGGGTTGGGCTTATAAGCAAAGCAGCTAAAAATCCCTCTGAAACGCAGCCTTGATCTTATAAACTCAAGGGACTTCAACGAGCAGCCAACATGCAAGCTGATAGGGAGTTACCTTCGGGGAAAAGCTGAGGAGTAGTTGAAAAAATTGGGCAAAAGGTCGTTGCACTCTTATAAAGACTTTGGAAGAGCATTGCTAAGTCAGTTCTTCTAAAGAAATGATTCACTAAGACCCTGATCAAACTCTACCAAAGCAAGAAAATACCAGGTTCTACCACCAATACGTAGATGAAAGCCTCAATGTGATCAACTGCACGGAGGAAAGGGTAAATATAGGCTACATGAATGGGATAACTAACCTGGACATGTATAAGAAGTTGGTCTCGAAGACTCCAAAAACCTTGCAGTAGTGGCAAGAAGTGTTGAACGGTATGCGAAGATCGAGGAAGCCATGAAAAGGAAGTGAGATGGCAAAAAATTGACGGAAGGGCATTCTAAACCCTTGGAGCAAAGATCGAAGAGACCTGGAGCTTCGAGATCAGGCTTCGAAGGGTTTATCCCCTTAACCAAGTCTTGAACAAAAATACATTCTATCTATAAAGGGATGTTCAAGACTCCTCCCTCTATCAAGAACACACCTTCGAAGAGAGCCTCAAGAAAACTCTTCGATCATCACAAGGACCACAGTCATGATACAGAAGAATATCAGCATCAAAAGTCTGAGATTGAAAGGTGTGAAAGAGAAGGCCTTCTTCGGATTGTAGTAAGGTCGGGGGGAGCTTCTCGAAAAGGAAAGGAGGATGTCAATCCTGGAAATCATATAAGGGAAGCACCAACCGTAGTAGCCGCGATCAATAAGAAAACACTAGGGAATGGGCAAAGGCTCATCCAAGGGATCACGACGGGCCCAGCCTGGAGACGTGAACAGACGAAAATCGGGGGGTAGCTAATAGGGTGATCAACTTTATCAACAGGATTGTGAGCAACAAATCCTTGAACACAGTCATCAAGGCTTGGTCTCGATATATTCCTCCCGGAGAACCTTGACAGAAGAGGTTTCGACCCGATGAGACTATAACCTTACCGGAGATAGACCCAGTACCTATCCATACCCCCCGTGAGGATCCTATGGTAATCCATGGAATGATCAGAGACTCCTACATTAAAAGGGTTTTTATGGATGATGGAAATAGGGTGGAAATTATGTTCGCCAACTGTTTTAATCAACTAGGTTTGGGGCATCACATCTTAAGAAGAACCACCTCGCTATTTTTTGGCTTTAATGGGAAAATGGTGCTTCCCATAGGCGTGATAACCCTACTTGTT
>JAULKM010075749.1:0-11773 GCA_032355605.1 Rubia tinctorum
CTCCAAACCCTAGTTTTTCTTTATCTTTTCTTAGTTTTTGCATCTCTTCCATGAATTCTTGTAGATTTGTAATGTGTTTCAGTTATCTAGGCTAAATATACTCTTGGGAGCAATTGGTAAGCATTTATAGTTTTAATTTATGAGATTTGGTTTATCCTATTTTATGATTTGACTATCAAGTATGTTGTGTGCTTTGTTGTGTCATTAATGGATGATTTAGACTGGGATGATCATGTAGTTGACGATTGTGAATTGAATTTTTTTGGATTTTAGTCAAAATCTAAAGACTTCGTCGTGTTGTCGAGGTGATTATTGTTGATTAACGTTTGGTTGTTATTAGGGGTAGCAATTAATTGTAATTGTTGATTGATTAAATTGCTTAGGTTTAGGATAAGTTTGAATGGGTTTGCCTAAGCATTTTGGATTAGTGTAGTGAAGTTCATTCGCAAGGAAGGTAGAAGATTGAAGGCTACGAGTCATAATGTGGTAGAAAATAGAAGGATCGAAGAAGAAAGACAAAGAAGCGGATAAATTGTGATCCGGAAGTTTGAACCAAACTCTGGGAATAATCTGAGAAGAACTAGCTTCCAAGAGTGATACCATTGGATTCGTCTTCCTGAATGCTATAAAATCGACTATAAGAATTCCCGGATCGGATCAGTTGTTCAACTGTAGAAACGCATACAAGTTGAAGAAAAGATCAATCGACTAGGCATACAGCTCATGCACCTAGGTGTGCGTCCGTCCACCCAAAGTAAGGACAAAATTAGCTCTCGGATGGAAAATGCATGGCTCAAGTGATGGAGTGCACGACCGCACACCCGCTGCTCAAACCGTGCCCAACGAGCACTTCAACGGGCGTGACTCGTGCGTGCACGGCCCGCACACGTATGCTACAATTTTGACTTTTTGGCCAATTCTTAACCACTTAGACCATAAATAGAACCCCTTTCCCCATTTCACGTGAGCCGAAATTGGAGTCTCCAAACCCTAGTTTTTCTTTATCTTTTCTTAGTTTTTGCATCTCTTCCATGAATTCTTGTAGATTTGTAATGTGTTTTAGTTATCTAGGCAAAATGTACTCTTGGGAGCAATTGGTAAGCATTTATAGTTTGAACTTATGAGATTTGGTGTATCCTATTTTGTGCTTTGACTATCAAGTATGGTGTGTGCTTTGTTGTGTCATTAATGGATGATTTAGACTAGGATTATCATGTAGTTGGCGATTGTGAATTGATTTTTTTTGGATTTTGGTCAAAAAAAAGACTTTGTCGTGTTGTCGAGGTGATTATTGTTCATTAACGTTTGGTTGTTATTAGGGGTAGCAACTAATTGTAATTGTTGATTAATGAAATTGCTTAGGTTTAGGATGAGTTTGAATGAGTTTTCCTAAGCATTTCAGATTAGTTTAGTGAAGGTCATTCGCAAGGATAGTAGAAGATTGAAGGCTACGAGTCCTAATGTGGTAGAAGATAGAAGGATTGAAGAAGAAAGATAAAGAAACGGATAAATTGTGATCCCGAAGTTTGAACCAAGCTCTGGGAATAATCTGAGAAGAACTAGCTTCCAAGAGTGGTACCATAGGATTAGTCTTCTTAAATGCTATAACATCGATTATAAGAACTCCCGGATCGGATCAGCTGTTCAACTGTAGCAACGCATACAAGTAGAAGAAAAGATCAATCGACTAGGCATGCAGCTCATGCACCTAGGTGTGCATCCGTGCACCCAAAGCAAGGACAAAATTATCTCTCGAATGGAAAATGCATGGCTCACGTGATGGAGTGCACGGCCGCACACCCACTGCTCAAACCGTGCCCGACGAGCACTTCAACGGGCGTGACTCGTGCGTGCATGGCCCGCACACGTATGCTACAATTTTGACTTTTTGGCCGATTCTTAACCACTTAGACCATAAATTGCCTCCCTTTCCCCATTTCACGTGAGCCGAAATTGGGGCCTCCAAACCCTAGTTTTTCTTTATCTTTTCTTAGTTTTTGCATCTCTTCCATGAATTCTTGTAGATTTGTAATGTGTTTTAGTTATCTAGGCTACATATACTCTTGAGAGTAATTGGTAAGCATTTATAATTTGAATTTATGAGATTTGGTTTACCATATTCTGTGATTTGACTATCAAGTAAGTTTTGTGCTCTGTTGTGTCATTAAAGGATGATTTAGACTAGGATGATCATGTAGTTGACGATTGTGAATTGATTGTTTTCTATGTTTTAGGTCAAACTCAAAAAACTTTGTCGTGTTGTCCAGGTGATTATTGTTGATTGACGTTTGGTTGTTATTAGGGGTGACAACTAATTGTAATTGTTGATTGATGAAATTTCTTAGATTTAGGATGAGTTTTAATGGGTTTGCCAAAGCACTTCAGAGTATTTTTGTGAAGGCCATTCGCAAGGATAGTAGAAGACTGAAGGCTACGAGTCATAATGTGGTAGAAGACAGAAGGGTTGAAGAAGGAACACAAAGAAGCAGATAAATTGTGATTTGGAAATTTGAACCAAGCTCTGGGAATAATCTGAGAAGAACTAGCTTCAAAGAGTGATACCATTGGATTCGTCTTCTTGAATGCTATACAATTGACTATAAGAACTCCCGGATCGGATCAACGGTTCAACTGAAGCAACTTAGACAAGTTTAAGAAAAGATCAATTGACTAGGCATGCAGCTCATGCACCTAGGTGTTCGTCCGTGCACCCAAAGCAAGGACAAAATCAGCTCTCAGATGGAAAATGCATGGCTCACGTGATGGAGTGCACGGCCGCACACCCGCTGCCGAAACCGTGCCCAACGAGCACTTCAACAGGCGCGACTCGTGCGTGCATGGCCCGCACATGTATGCTACAATTTTGACTTTTTGGCCAATTCTTAACCACTTAGACCATAAATAGCCCCCCTTTTCCCCATTTCAGGTGAGCCCAACTTGGGGCCTCCAAGCCCTGGTTTTTCTTAATCTTTTCTTGGTTTTTGCATCTCTTCCATGAACTCTTGTAGTTTTGTAATGTGTTTTAGTTATCTAGGCTAAATATACTATTGGGAGCAATTGGTAAGCTTTTCTAGTATGAATTTGTGAGATTTGGTTTATCCTATTTTGTGCTTTGGCTAGCAAGTATGTTTTGTGCTTTGTTGTGCCATTAATGGATGATTTAGGCTAGGATGATCAACTATTTGACGATTGTGAATTAATTGTTTGCTAGGTTTTTGTCAAACTCGATAGACTTTGTCGTTTTGTATAGGTAATTATTGTTGATTGACGTTTGGTTGTAATTAGGGGTGACAACTAATTATAATTTTTTATTAATTAAATTTCTTAGGTTTAAGATGAGTTTGAATGGGTTTTGCTGAGTTATCGATGTGTCTCACTAATGATGTCAAGCATGAAAGCTGACCCACCCCCTCCCGGTGTCTCTAATAAATAACCTTTTCACAGGAGATCTACTATTAACTTGGACGGAACTTGATCAAGGTCAAATATAGAATTTATAATGATGCTCCCGTTTCTACTACTATGCTACCTTTGGGGTAGATAGTGGCAAGACCGGGGTCATCCACAGAGATGTTAGAATCTAAAAGTTAACTACACACAACTGCGATCGGGTTGTCAATCCGAGCACATGCAGGAATAGCTAGTACTTCTAAAATAAGATTGGGGGATGGGGAGTTTACTAACCACTACTAGCATGAAAATCACAAGATAATAAATTATACAAACTATCTCTTGGGGAGTATTTGCTTAACATGATCGGTATTTTCTCTATCCTTGATTCCATCACATACAATATATACAAGCATATTCTAATGTTTGTGACACGTGGTGTTGTCGATGGTCAACACTTCCCCATACTTGTCACATAGGGTTCTCATGTAATATTCCATCGACACCGCCTCCATAATTAGAGGAGTGAAATAACGGCCCTGCCTGCTGTGCAGATCTGAATCTTCCCTGTGCTTTACGTCCCGGGAACTACTCCACGAATGCTTCTCCGTAGGCCTGAAAAGGAAAAGGAGGTGAAGAACCTTATCGATGGCTCTAGGGTTGCAAAACTCTAAGCCTATTTTTCTACTAACGATATCTCTATCAGTAAGCCTTTGGGCCAATTTGACAGCTAAGACTAGTGTATGGTCTATCTTAACGTTGAATCGGCAACCCACATGTACACCCATATTGTTTCAGACTATTGTTACCCCATGCACATTCAAGTTTCCTTCTCTAGGGGATATTAATAATTTCTCCAAAATGAAAGTAGACTGCGGTGTGTGCTAATCTTAGTGTGACAATCATACAATTAATAAAAACATGAAGAACAAGCCAACATAATAATCATAAACACATATAAATAGGTAGATCTAAGGAATCTCACAAAACAAGCACCAAATCATGAGTACAAATTCAAACCCCAAGTTAATTAACAACTCCCTAAGCATTGAACCCAAATATTTCATTGGATTTAAAGCCTTTGGGCCAAATAAAAATAAAGATAAGAAGAAAAAAGATTTTTATAGAGAAGGAAGAGCTCCTTTCTCTCTCTACCTTACTCTTAAGAGTCTAAAAATGAGTATAAACTTAAACCCTAGTAAACATAGTTTTCTATATATAGTAGTAGAGAATTTGGTCTAGAAAAAGGCCCAAAATAGGCCAAAAAATCATAGCAACCGTAATTGACACGGCTAGTGGAAAATGGCACAGTCAGTGCTAGCCGATTGGCCTCATGCTGACACGGGCTGCATGGCTCGTGCAGCATCGTGCTAGTGCGGCCTGTAAGGTCTGGAATAGACCATTTTGCCTCGTACTGGAACAAGCCGTCGGCTGGTGCCCCATTTTGAACTTCTGATTACGAACCTGTGTAGTTTAGCCTGGTCCATTGGATAACATCATTTTTTATCAGTTGAATGACATGGGTCGTGTTGTTCTTTGTACCCCGTTGGTTTGTCTTTGCATTTTGGATTTGAAACAACACGAACAACGTGAAACAGCCCAGTCTGTGTCCATACTTAGATTTTGGTGCGATTTGGAAGACACGAGACGGCTGGTGCCAAACGGTCCGTGCCATGGGGATGTGGCTAGGGCCGGGCTAGCCATCCCTGGCACGGGTCATGCTAGGAGTACCCTGGTGTAGGCTGGTTCGGTAGGTTGGCAACACCTTTCCTTTTTGACCTTGTTGAACTCCGAATCTGCCTTTTTTGGCTCAATTCCACTTACTACTATGCATTTTGGTTCGTGGCCTTCTGTCTACTACCATCCTCGCAAATGGTCGTCAAATATCTTCTATCATTCTTGTGAATGGCCTTCAAATATCTTCTACCACCCTCGCAAATGGCCTTCTACAAAATGATGTTAAAATGCTCGCGAGCAACCTACTCTAGTAAGCTCACAAGGAAAATCTAGGTGCTCGTGAATACAAAGTGTCTATTAGATTCAATTAAATCTAAAAAACTCTGGATTTAGATAAGAAAGCCAATAATATTCATCTAAACCCTTTGTCGTGTAAACCTAACTAACTAACAATCATCTAAACAAAACATATTAACAAATGTGTCAAATGCATTGGTTAACACATGCATAAAGATGCACATCAATCCCCCCACACTTAAACCATTACTAATCTTCGAGCAAACAAAAATGAAAAAAGATTCAAGAGGAATGTAGCATGCAAAGATAAGTTAACCAATACATTCAAATTATTCCCAAACTACCCTAGTTCTCCCAAAGATCACAATAATCTCACAACTCTCACTCTCCCCAAAGATGCTAAAGTAACCTATTCACCAAAAATCCATCCATGAAAAAGTTATAGTAAAATGATAAGTGCTAAACTAGCTTACTCCGCCGATGAATTCACCAAAGACAATCCAAGAGACGGTATCTAAAAAACCACCAAATATAGCCAAAAAATGTTCAAATTAGTTTCCAATTTCTCTCATTTTACCAAGGAGCCCTTTCGGGTTTCCATCCTATCATTCACACACGTTGAGCTTGCTACTTACCTTTTTCAACACGGCCTCTCATTTTTGCCTTGGTTTTCCAACCTAGCTGGGGCTCGCCTCTCACTTTTACCCAAGTATTTCGACCTATCCAGGCTTTCTTCCCATTTTTGCCTAAGTCGCCCTTTAGATTTTCCGACTTATCCGGGTATATATATATATATATTTATATATATACATAGAATTGGGATAACATGAGAACACCTATCTTAGGTGAGAGCACCCACTTATGTGAGAATAAATCCTAACCAATCATTTCATTGGATCAATGGTCCAGATTTAATCAGAAAATCTAATATTATGGCAATTTATTTTTGCAATTCACGGATCCTGTGCCTTTATCGGATCAAACTTCACCTTCTTCGTTTCTTCTAGCTTCGTCTGTACCATTCACGCATTTCTCCTAGCTCTGTCCACATCAAATTTCAGCTTCAACCGTTTATCCAAAGATTTTCTTTCCCCACACATTTCTCCTAGCTCCGTCCAGATCAAATTTCACCTTCAAGCGTTCATCCAAAGATTTTCTTTTCCATTCATTCTAGGTCATCGATCATTCCGACGACTGGATTTTGTCACGAATTCAATCAGGGTTGTTTCAATTTCATGTGTTTTTAGTTGGTTTTTCATTGTGTTTTTCAATTAGGGCTTTTTTTCACCGATTCTCTTCGCATTTGCTTTTCATAAGGGTTACGTGAAGTCACACTTTCATAAGGATTTGCATTTGCTTTTCGCATTCTCTTCGCATTTGTTTCACTAATTCTCTGAGCTTCAATCACAAGGCTTACGCGAAGTGAATTCTTACTCTCTGCAATGAGATTAAGAATCGAGGTACAATTGCAAATTTTTTAGCTCTCTGCAATATAATGATTTACATTTTTGAATTTTGAAGCAGCGCAATCTACAATCTCTCTGTATTGTGCATCTAAGAATTTATCGGTGTTTAGTTGAGTACAAAAAATTTGAGTTCCCTATCTTTGTAGTTCCGTAAATCTGTGTAGTTCTATAAATTTTTTAGTGGCATAACAAGTGATTATAGTTCTATAAATTTGTGTAGATCTGCATTGTAGTTCTTGATCTAAGAAATTTGGCATGTATTGTAGTTCTCAGTTTAATATACAAACCAGATGCTGGACCATACACTCACCTCAATTTCCAATATCGTTAAAGATCCTCTACATTTTAGCTGTTTATTCTTTAATCAAACATAAAGTTAAACATCATCTAAGTTAACCGAGAAACATTTCATGGAAAAGAACTTGTAGCCTTATTTTTCTTTCTTCTCATCGTTCTTATTTATTTTGCTTCACTAGAAGAGGAACAATAATAAGGTTTAGTCTGAGCCTTGTTTGTTAATACTTCACTGTGAATGCCCCCAAAGTTGGCAGACTGGATTTTTTGACTTAAACTAATAGAAGGCTCTGGACTACACCCAATGTATTAGTTAAGTTCTAGAGATGAAGTGCTTTTATGTCCAAATATGAAGAAGTTGGATTATTTTAAGTATCAGTTTAAGTATTAGTTTAAGTATAGCTCTTTTTACTCTTCTTTTCCATTTATTTCTTTTCTTAGTAAATAGTCTTCTTTTGATTAGGTTGTTATAAGGAATAGAGAAGGCAAGCAGAGGAGATCAGGTGGCCTGTTTAACCAGTGAGTTATTTAGTTAGAGGTAAATGTAACCACCAAAACCTGTTAATTTGAGTGTTATATCTAATATGTGGGGAATTTTTTTGTGCAGACGTAAGAATGTTAGAAGCCGTATATCCTTCAACAATTGTTGATCACTAAATAAAACCCTTTGGTTCATATATGAATATGACTCCCTTGCCTTTATCATTCTTAGAATAGTTTGTTACCTTGTCTATTTTACATGTGCATTGTTTTCGTTTGAACTACCAATAGGTTCTCTTTAGATGCAAAAACTATATGCAATTATAACCATGTCTGGCACAATTTTAGTTAATGCATAAGTTCAAACTGAAAATATCATGCATATCTTGTTTTGAAATCTTGGGTTACTTCAACCGGGCAGTTGATGTCATCATCTGATACTGAGTGGTTAGCTGGGGAGCTAGCGACTTAGTATAATATATATGTGCGTGCGTCATTTTAGAGTAATCTTAAGCATAACTAGCAGTTTCTAAGGAATGAGCAATGGTCTGCAATGGATGAGGGAACTGAGAATAGCCAACATACTGTGGAGATGGCTGGTTAGAAGGAACTTGTACCAAATCCTGCGGTGTTACAGCCGCTGTTTTATACATGGTTGTAGTTACCACTGAGGTTTAGCAACAATAGCTGCAACGTTTGATGCTGGAGTGAAAGTGGTAGGAGGCACCAATGTAGCATTGGGAGAAATCTAGAGACGGGTGAATGAGGTAGCATGTATATATTCGCTGAAAGTTGGCTGCTGCTACACGGGATATTTGGAATGGTAAAATCGAGGAAAATCAAATATGGGAACCGGGAATGGTAATATTTGGAAGCCATTGCTGACATTTAGCGGCGACATTCCTTCTAGATTCCTGGAAATAGTGGGCTTTTTGAGTTCCTCAAAGATGCTTTGGGGTTCAGGCGAGAAAATGTTAGTGATTATTTTGTTGGTTCAAGTATAGAAGAGTTTTTTCTGCATATAAGGAGTGGTGATCAACCTGCACCTCCCCCAACTTCAAGATCTTATATTGATGCACTTCCTACTATTAAGATTTTTAAGAAAGATGTCCGGTCTGATGCACATTTGGAGCTTTGACTGCCTTCCCCTAGTAACTCATGCTTGTGTCATCACCAATTCTATGTTCTTATGTTCCACACCAGTCTCATCTACAACTTCATCATCAAAAGCCACAATTAATGGCTCAGGCTTGGATATCACAGTTCTAGGATAATAGACATCAGTACCAAGTCATAATCGAGGAAGATCAGATATGGGAACAGAAAATGGCAATGTTTGAAATCCATTGCTGATTTTCAGTGGTAACATACCTATTAGGATGGTTTGTAATGGTGGGCTTGTTGAGTTCCTCAACGATGCTTTGGGGTTCAGGCGAGAGAATGGTAGTGATTATTTTGTTAGTCCTGGTGCATAAAAGTTTTTTCAGCATTTAACTAGTGGTGATCAACCAGCACCTCCCTCAGCTTCAAGATTTTACATTGATGCACTTCCTACTATCAAGATTTTGAAGAAGGATGTCCGGTCTGATGCACATTGCCCGGTTTGCAAAGAGAAATTTGAGTTTGGTTCTGAAGCTAGAAAGCTGCCTTGTAAGCATTTGTACCACTCAGATTGCATAGTTTTGTGGCTACAACAACGTATATCTTGCCATGATTCAAAAATAATATTAGAAATTCATTATTTGGGCCTTTTCCTTTCCATTTTCTGAATAGTAATCTCATTTTATAGCCTGAATAATAAATTAGCTAACAACAAATAATCAAACTTGCACAAAAAATTTAAATCACTAAAAATATCATGTTTAAACACCTACACCTTTAATTTAAAGCAACTACACATAACTTGAAGAACCTACGATTTATGCTTAAGAAAATTTAAACAAATAATCAAACTTGCACGAAATTCTTGAAGCACCGAAAATACAATTTTCAAGCATCCACACCTTTAACTTGAAGCACCTACAATCATAACTTGAAGCACCAACACTTCACGCTCAAAGCACTTATAAGAAATAATTAAACTTTCATGAAAATTTTAAAACACTCATTTTCAAGTACCTACGCCTTTAATTTAAAGCACCTACACAAATAACTTGAAGCACCTACGCTTTTATGTTTAACAAAATTTAAACAGATAATCAAACTTGCACGAAATTCTTGAAGCACCAA
Source organism: Rubia tinctorum (assembly GCA_032355605.1). NCBI lineage: Eukaryota > Viridiplantae > Streptophyta > Magnoliopsida > Gentianales > Rubiaceae > Rubia > Rubia tinctorum. The sequence continues at coordinate 9,834 of JAULKM010075749.1, forward strand.
AAATACAATTTTCAAACACTCGCACCTTTAACTTGAAGCACCTACAAATAATAGTAGAATCACCTACGCTCTACGATAAATATGACTTAAACACAAAATTACATTTTACGTTAAATATGATTCAAACACTTTGGCTTTCATCAAACACTCAAAGTCCCAACAAATAGAAGTTGAAGCACCTTCAACCCAACTTAGAAGCACCTACAATCAAGAGTAGAAGCACCTGAAATTTACTCTCATTATAATTTAAACACAAACTTGCGCAAAATTTTTAAAACACCAAAAATACCATTTTCAAGCACTTATGCACATAACGCCTTACTTTTAAACAAACAAATAATCAAACTTGCAGGAAATTCTCAAAACACCAAAAATACCATTTTAAAGCACCCACGCCATTAATTTAAAGTACCTTCACAGATAACGTGAAGCACCTTCCACCAAAAAAGCCAGACAAATAAAAATTTAAAACACCAAAATACTATTTTCAAGCACCCACACCTTTAATTTCAAGCACCTACACACATAACTTGAAGCACCTACGCTCGATAAAATTTAAAAAAATAAAAAAAACTTTCCCAAAATTCTTGAAACACCAAAATACCATTTTCAAGCACCCACACCTTTACTTCAAAACACCTACACACATAACTTGAAGCACCTACACTTTATGCTTAATAAAATTTAAACAATTTTTCATGAAATTCTCTAAGCACCAAAAATACAATTTTCAAGAACCCACACTTTTAACTTAAAACACCTACAGACATAAATAGAAGCACCTACGCTCAATAAATTAATTTTTAAAAATACTTTCTTGAAATTCTTAAAGCACCAAAAATACCATTTTCAAGCATCAACACTTATAATTTAAAGCACCTAAACACATAAATAGAAGCACCTTTCATCAAAAAGGCCCAACATATAAAACTTACAAAATGACTTAATCAAATGATTGTAGGTGCTTCATAAGAATGAAGCCATTTGTACAAACTTAAGCCACAACCATATCATCTGTGAGACTGAGGCCATGTTTTTCATTACAACTTAGAGCCAAATGCTTAACTTCATCTTATTTTGAGTGGTACGGAGATAACCTTCCACCTCAGAAAACTCGCATGTGGAAGCAACTACTGGCACCGCTCGAGCTACACGAGGCGCGAATAGTGCACCCCATTTGTCCCAGCAAGATGTAGTGCAACTAGCTCAAATCCTTAGATCTGGTGGTTATTAGGTGAACCCCATATGCTCTACCAAGTTGTAATCCAGCAGTAGGTGACACCCCCACTCTCGATGACCCTAATGGTGCAGCCGAGATTCCAGCTACAGGTCACCGCAAGAGCGTCTTAACCAGCAAACATGGAAATAGGGGCACAAGATCAACCTTAACCTCCCAAATTTGGGTCAGCCGTTAGCATACTCAATGCCTATTTCAATGCAAATTTTGATGGCTACCTTAATACTTGTTTTGACCCCTCATATTCCAAATCAGGAAATTTCTCGCCCAGTGGCCTGGCCAAAGGGGTGCTACCTAGGTTACGAGAACCAAATGCATCCAAGGCCTCAACAAAAAATCTCCTCATATAACTCTTATAACCAAGGGTAGCAAAAGGTGTATCACATCTATGCCATGGAAGGAAAATGGCGCAGACATATAGCCTCGAACCAAATGTATCAGATTCCCAGTATGGATGCTTTCTTACTGTCAAGTCAACACAGAGACCCAGGAATGGGAGGCTAGTCAAGTGACGCCCTCACGAGAGATCTTGATAGATTGATTGGGTATTCATGTTAAGTCACAGCTTCCCCCACCCCCCTTTCAGCTCTGTAATTGAGTGCCACGGTCACTAATCAAGGCTCGAAGGACCCCAAACCTAGAGAAGATGTTATCCTTCAAAAAATCTGCAACCACTTTAGAATCATCAGTCCTAGTGGGTTTT
>JAULKM010075760.1:0-11772 GCA_032355605.1 Rubia tinctorum
ATTTGAAGAGTCAGATAAAGTTGAATAAGCGTCATGCTAAATGGTCTAGTTTTATTAAATCTTTTCCTTATGTGTTGCGATACAATAAGGGTAACGAAAATGATGTTGCTGATGCTTTGAGTCATAGACATGTTTTACTTACACGATTGGAATGCATTATGTTAGGATTTTCATTCATGCGAGATCTTTATGCTACTAATCCTGGATTTTCATCTGTTTATGCTGCATGCAAAAATGGTTCATGTGGCAACTTTTTTTGGCATGATGGATTTTTGTTTATGAATAATAGGTTATGTGTTCCTCAATGTTCTATGCGTGAATTACTTTTTAGAGAAGCTTATTCAGGTGGTTTAATAGGACATTTTGGTGCATTAAAAACTTATAATTTGTTGCGAGAACACTTTTATTGGCCGAAAATGCCTCTATCTGTTGATAGGATTTGTAGGAATTGTATTGATTACTTGAAGGAAAAGTTTAAGACTAAGCCTCACAGTTTGTATACTGCCTTACCTGCTCCTACACATCCCTGGTTTGATATTTCTATGGATTTTGTTCTCGAATTACCATAATCCCAATCAGGTAATGATTCTATCTTTGTAGTTGTTGATCGTTTTTCCAAGATGGTACATTTTATTCCTTGTAGGAAGACAGATGACGCAAAACATGTCGCGGATTTATTTTTGAAGGAAGTAGTCCAACTTCATGGCATTCCTGCGTCCATAGTGTCTGATCGGGATGCCAAAATTTTATCCTACTTTTAGAATACCTTGTGGCGTAAGTTAGGGACGTAATTGCTGTTTTCTACAGCAAGTCATCCTTAAACTGATGGAAAAACAGAGGTCACCAATCACACTTTAGGGGCACTTATGTGTGTCTTGGTCCATAAAATTATAAAGAATTGGGAAGCGTGCATTCCGATTGCAGAGTTTGCTTATAATCGCACTGTTCATTCTACTAATTCTTTACCTCCTTTTGAAATTGTCTATGGATTTTACCAAATACACCTCTTGATTTACTTTCTTTGAATTTTAAACAGGTGCATAATTTGGATGGAGAAAATAAGGCTGATTTTGTGAAGCAATTATATGAGAAGGTGCGATTGAAGATTTAAAGGACAAATGCGCAGAATGCTGAGAGCAAACATTGGGCGCCAACTTGTGCAGTTCAATGAGGTCGACCGGGTTTGGTTGCATTTACGGAAGAAGAGGTTCTCAAATTCTCGGAAATCTAAACTAAGTCTTCTAGGTGATAGTCCTTTTCAAGTATTGGAATGTGTGAATGATAATGCCTACAAGATTGATCTGCCCGGCGATTATGGTGTTAGTACTACCTTCAACGTTGCTGATTTATCTCCATTCACCTTTGAAGACGATTCAGTTTCGAGATCGAAACCTTTCGACCACGGAGGGAATGATGAAGATGCCAAGATGACTACCACCATAAATGAAGACATTCCACGATTAGACCAAACATTCAAGGGTTATGTTCGGGATCCTCTAAGTGACATGGCTGGGCCGATGACAAGGTCAAGAACAAAGCTTAGGTATGCGGCATTGAATGCTTTGATGGATCAACTTCATGGTGAACAACTCAAGAATAAGTCAGCTAGGGCTTGGATTAATTATTCAAGCACGTTGGATAACTGAAAACGTCATGAAGAACACTATAATCTTTTTTCTCACTGAGTTTTTTAATGAGCTAGTGTGATCTTTGTAAAATGTTGTAAAATTGATTCAGTTTGGGTTATTGGATTGAGGAGCTCGGCCATGTGGGCTTTGAAGAGCTGATTTCAAAAATACAGTCAATTAGGGTTTAGAATATTCAGTTTTATTCTGATTAGAATTAGAGTTGGTAACTTTAGATAAGGTAAAATTATTCAAGACTTTTTCTTGGAGAAATACAGCTGGAATAGGGTTTAAAATAGGTATTTTAGTTATATATAGTTTTAGCTTCTTAAAGCTGCCATAAGTTGAATCAGTTTCCAATTGTGATTAGAGTTTAGTTTCGAAAATCACCCTATATAGGGGGTATGATCAACGAATTTTACACACTTTATCAATCAAATATTCAGAATTTTGAGTTATACTCATTGCTTACGAGCGTCTCCATTGTTGCTTAATCCTGCGGGTTAATTAAGTATCAATAACCTTGTGAACTAATTCTACGGGCTAGTTAGTGAGCAAGTCAAAATTAAGTGTACCTTGCGGGCTAGACGCTTGAATTTTGTGCATCTATACTAGGTTGAGCGAGATTCCTAGTGTAGTAAAGATCCAAAATTTCTCAACCCAGAGTTTTCGCAAAGATATTCATATTAGATACCAGGTTTCCTGTTCGATACTAGTTTCGAAAATCACTGAAAGATACTGCGGACTTCAGGTTCGGGTCAAGAGGCGGTGGGGGTGGTACCAGAGGAGAGGAAGAATGTGACGGAAAAAATGATGAACGGACGGGGTGGTGGGGATTAACGGCGGACGTGGGGGAGGGCTTGGTGAAGCACGTTAGTGGGGATGGGGTGGCTGTGGCAGGTGGTGGTGGTTGCCGGCGGGATGTGGCTGATGGCGGAAACATGAGGGGTAAAATGGGAAAAAATTAAGTTGAAATATTCGAGGGCATATTCATCACTTCGGGTCCGGTCAACGGCTCAATTGGTGAGTCAACGATGTAATGTGGCTTGAAAGTTATAATGTCACAATTCATCATAAATTTAGGGCTAGTTTGACACATTTTTGTTTTGCAGAATTATATTGGTAATAAAGTTAGGGTTAAAAAAACATTTAACCCAAAACATAATCCTAAACATAAATTAAGTTAAGTGCATTTAAATTAAGAAATGACTTTGATGTGAATTCCTAAATATTTTATAGTTCCACCCAACATAGTAGATTCGGGATAAATTAGATAATTAAAGTTCCTCTAAAACCCTTCATAGCTCCAAGCAAAAAATGGTTCGAGATCTAAACTAATTTTTTCAGTTCAGAACTAAATGGTCGGCATGGCATACCGACCAGTATACCTCCAAGCAAGTTCGTTTCCCAAGAGATTGGCGAGATATTATTCTTAATCTTTAATCTGCGAATTTGTAACCAATATAACCATATGAGAATAATGAATAGTAAAAACTAAAATTTGAGAACATATAAGATTGAGAAAATTGTGATGAGAAAAGGATTTTGGTTCCGATTAATTTCATACTAACTTTCTATCTCGGTTCTCGATGCAAAGATGATTTTAAATGTATGCACACAAATTGGTTATAGTTGCAAGCAACCAATATTTCCTTACCATGTAGGAGGACGTCTCACTAAATATTTCTCTAACTAACATATAACTTAAGAGATGCTCTATAGATTTAATATGCTAGCAACATTAATAATGAGAAAGACCCAACTCATAACCAACAAACTTTGACGCAAGATTATTAAATTAAGATCGTTATTCCTTTAGCACCACTAATCAAACTTAAATCACAATTACGGGTAATTGATTCAATTGGCATTAAATTAACTAACACACTATCAAATATTGCGCATTACTCAATAACATGAAAGTAGTCATAATCATTATAATCAAGAACAACACATGTCAGCATGCAATCAAAGGATAAAAACTTATTAGATTTCACAGGATTTGACGTTAGTACTTCGTTGATCTTTGTTGGAAAAGATGAATTTAGTCAAAAGACATAATCAGATTAATCTTCAAAATCACAAAGAAAACTGAAAAGCTCTAAAACCAAAGTGTAGTCCTATGAATACTGTCTTCCTCTGCGTTCGTGCATACCAATGAATAATAAATGTATGGAAATTACTACAATCAAAAGATAGTACAAGGAATAAATCATGTCCTTCCTTGTATATTAAAAATTCGAAAAGATGGGGAAATATCTTCTCCTAAAATTTAGGTTTCTTCAAATCAATCCAATTCCAACTCCAATTGCATTTTGACTTGGCATAATTTAGCAGAAAATTTTCAATGTATTTTCCTTCTTCCAACCTTTCCTTCTTTTTCTCCTCTTCCATCTCCAAGTACAATTGGCCACTTCTTTCCATATTTTTGGAATTTTGACCGGTATTAGTAAACCGACCACAAACTGCAATAACTTTACAATTCAGTTTCTAAAGATCCAATCTGCATTAAGATTATAAATAACATAATTTTCAAGGATTTAATCAATATTTCAGCTCCATAATAACACAAAACACATGGTAATATCAACCCAATCACTTCACTTAGCTGATTATAGTTCTAGCACGGTAGATAATTTAGCAAATCATCCTCAAACTATAGAGGAGAAGATAAATTAACTTTTAACTATGTTGGTTACTCACCTTTTTTTTGTACTTTTTAAATTTATGTTTCTTGCAATTAAAGGATCGTGTTCATAATCCTTGTTTAATACGAAGCCAAATCCAGGCTCAGTACACCTGTCTCATACATGTGACCTCCCAAGTTTAACTAAGCTTAGGTGATAGAATGTAAAACCCACAAATAATTGTGCCTGTGTTTATTCATATAAATACTAAGTACAAAGGGTATACAAGGCAGAATCAGATATGGAAAAGGATATACAAAACCAATCAGAAAGGGTATTCCTTTCTTAACCTAATTCTAATTTATCTAATATTCTATTATTATGTTCAATCTAGATTATGCCCGATCATATTGATTTAATACTAAACATGTCAAAATGTTCCTTTATTAAACATAATTATTCAAATGCTAAGCTCATATAAGAAAATAGCTACAGAGACTATGTAAATTCAGACACATCTTCTCTCTTTACTAAAGGAAAAATCCTGAATGGTAAGTATATATTGATGAGATTGAACAATCAAGGACAATAAATAGTAATAGAACAACGTAAAATCGGAACAAATTTTAAGCTTTAACCAAATTTTGGGCTACTCCCTATAAATTCCCTAGGAGCCATCTTTATTTCTATGCGCCAAATAAAAAAAATATTACGGGTCATGGTGGTTTCTTATGTTCAGTGACCTAATCATAAGAAGGTATTAGAATATTTTACGAATTAAAAAGAAGAGCAACTAAGAATATGAGGCTTACATATTTATCCTTTTGTTGAGTAAAACTTCTAAATTCGGTCATATGTGTATGGATTTTCCTAGCAGTATCTTCCTTTGGGTTCTTATAAAATTCCTACACAAGGACAAACATATTTTAAATTTCTTTGCAATGACACATAACATATAAACCAGTGAATAACTTCACCTATGGGATGTGAGACTTCCACTTTTTACGATTTCATATTGCTCTTAAACTTGATCCATTGATGATTAGCAAAACCAGCTAGAAGTTCTACTTCATAAAGCTCTTCTTCAATCTGATCATCACTCCATTCGTGCATTTTAACATGCATCTCTAACTCTTTATCACGAATGCCATCAAAATTTCTTTCATATCCCCCCTCAATCTATCTTTTACTTTTTCATACAAATTTTCGACATAGAATTCAACACTCTGTCCACACTTTCATTCATAGGGGAAAATAATTTTAGCTGCCAAACACTAAGAAAAATACATCAGTTCATATAAAAATTATTATATTAACAAATAAAAATTGAATGATTAAACTGATTATCCTCATAACTCTTAGAAGTTCAGCACCACATAAAATTTTACTTCCTTAAAATCTTTCAAGTGGGCAGAGAATTGGCGGTCTAATCATCTTCGACATATATCTTTCTAGAAACTTCCTCACCGCTCAAATTGTCTGCCCAAGTTCGTTGACGTTCACCAAAATTATTGACCCCACTAGTAATTTAAAAAATACCGCCTACACTCATCCTTGTAACTATCTTGTTATCACCTCCTTAATCATCTATCAGAAAAAAAATGACAAAATAGGAAAAAAAAAAGAGTAAAAATGTTGCAAATGAGTGTATTAAAAGAGATGGTATCAAACATTACCAACAGTGTGAATTTTATCAAAAATATGTGAACTTTGACATGTAACAATCCATTACCACATATAAGAAAAAACCTAATAACTAAACCCGTAGTCCAGATTAAAGAGTACCTAGAATAGCAATTGGGTATAGCTTTCATCAAACTTGCAACCCTCTTCCAAATTTGCGTATGCAAATCCTAGGCTTTGTCTCTAACATCACACATCCAATGACTATCTTTCTTACCTGGCACATAAAATACTTGGTTTGCTATTGGTTAACAAAACAAATGGATCATCCTTTTAATCTTCACCGGTGTAGATCAAATTTTGAAAATTCACAAGGGATATACCAAATTTTCCTTTTGAAATCCTCTCAACAAGTTGACAATAGCCTAATTACATCGAAAAATCACCACACCGCCTATTCCATAATAGTCTAATTCATTTATATCTTTGATTGAAGTGTAGTACATATCACTTACACTACCATCAACCTCTAAGAAAAATAGACTAAATATGCAAAAATATAAGTTTTGCAAATGAGTGTATTAAACATATATAAAGAGAGGGTATCAAACGTTACCAACAATTTGAATTTTACATTCAAAAATTGGCTTTTCCATGTAACAATCCATTACCACATATAAGACAAAACCTAACAACCAAACCTACCGTCTAGATCAAGGAGTACCTAGAATAGCAATTGGGTATAGCTTTCACCAAACCTGCATCCCTCTTCCAAATTTTCCCATACAAATCCCTAGGCCTTGTCTCAACATCATCATCCAATAGCTATATTTTTCATTTGACACATAAAATACTTGTTTTGCTATTGGTTGAAAAAATAAATGGATTATCCTTCTAATCTTCACTTTTGTGGATCAAACTCTGAAAGCTCACAAGTGATAGTCCAAACTTATCCTTTTTAAATCCTCTCAACGGGTTGACAATAACCCAATTACATTGAAAGATCACCACACTATTTTTTTCCATAATAGTCCAATTTATTTATATCTTTGATTGAACTGTAGTGCTTCTCAATTACACTACCATCAACCTCTTTTTTGACATCATCGACAATTCTTGAATTATGAGTCTTTCGGTGGACTTCTTGGTCCATTTTTTTGGAATTTAAAATTATTGATCATTAAAGTTTTGTATCTCTTCACAAAATCATTTGAACCTCTTGCAAGTGCTATAGTTTCTTCATCACAATACTACCTCTCCATAATTGGTACCTATAATACCAAGACATAGTTTGAAAATATTGAGTGCAATGCAAAATTCATGAACATACACACATTACTTATATCATTGTGATTAAGGAAACTGGTCATAATGGAGAGTCAAAAATCTAGCCACAAATATAAAATGCAATAATGAATATGGAATGGTGAAGTCAAAATTGTTATCATGGAGTCAAACTACAAACTTGTTATTGAAACCACCAAGGGAACTCCTCCACAACCCATTTATTCTTTCTGTTTTGACCAACTAGTCCATGGTGTACCATTCGACGGAGCTATAGGAAATGCATGTGCCACATAAAATTTTATGGGCCATAGTTCATTATATTATTCATAAACAATAATGGAATGTTACTTAGTTTAAATATGGAGTGATTTTTTTCACTTTGCAGCAACACATAACGATGTGCTTGAGCCAATGCTTGTACATCGAGTTCAATTATTTCCACTTTTCCCAACTCTACCACTAGAGTTGAAAAAAATTCTTTTTCCTATTCTCAATGTAATCATCATATCTACGTGGATGGTTGAAATGAGTCTTTGTTCCCTCGAAATTTCTCAAGCGAAAAGTGAAACATTCATCGACGAGATACCCTTCAACAATTGACTTTCAGATTGTGGCTTACTGCAAATATTAGATTTCAAACATATTAAGAACATGAAAATAACATGAAAAGATCATGTAAATATCTTGTATGTAGGTATCGAATATTATGCCGTAAATAAGAATTCATTATATAAATACCTTTCTATATGATACATCCATAGTTATATCACTGGTCCTCCAAGTCGAGTCTCATAAATAAGTGAATTACCAAATGTACCATACTGGTGAAAAAAACATGGAGGAAAAGCTGTTCCATTTCTGACAAAGTAATGCCAACTTTTGATTCTAACTTATGCAACTTTGTCGGATCTAACATTCTGCTGTAAAATTTCATAAAAAATGAGCACAAATTACAGATGACTTTCACCACATTGATTTTTTCACAAGAATGCACAAACACCTTTCTTGCAATTAGTAGTATCTCTTGCGTTAGAACATGTGCATCATATCATGGCTTTTGAGGTCAGGCAATTTTCGCTTTTAAAAATTTACCCCTCTTGGGATATTTGAGGCATATCCACAGGGTACTTTTAAAATTTTTAACACTTTGAGAAATGCTTCTTTTCACTTTTGGATATAGTGAAACAAACAAGGAGTGCACTTGGCTTTCCGTTCTCATCATATGTCAGATGAAGGGGTTGCACTTGGCTTTCCGTTCCATCAGCACTTTGTCATTTTTCTTTATACTTCCCTTCAATATTGAACAAAGTTCCAAGAATATCATCACACATGTTATTTTCAATATTCATCACATCTAAATTTTTCCTTAAAAGATTATGCTTTGAATATGGTAAATAATCTCTCATTTTCTCCCACAATTGTTCATCTCCGTTGACATTTTCTTCAATTAAGGCATTTGAATCCTAAAATACACCATCTATTGAAATAATATTATTCTCTTCCATGGCAACAAAATCTCTTTTTTCGCAAAGATTTGGAACTTGTACCATATTGGAAAATAGTATCCCTGATTTGCTCAAAACTTATGATCCATTCGGTTGTTGTTGCGGTTTTCGATGTTTTTTAGTTCCATTAAAATAATATTTTTGATACTAATAAGGATCAAACTATTCTAACCACCTTCGGTGCTTTGTAAAACTAAATTTCTTGCCATTTTTTTGACCAAATAGAACAAGTTGCATCTTTACAAATATGACAAACAACATGACCTTTTGTGCTCTAACCAAACATCGCAATAGCAGAAAAATCATTCATTATCCACATAAATGCAACTCGAAGTTTGAATGTTTCCTAGAAAAGGTCAATGCTTTCACCCTGCCCATAATGCAGATAGATGTCTATATTACGAATTGAATGAAGGAAATTTATTTCGAACACAACTAAGGCAGAAAATTTATTGAATGAACGGATTGAATGAAGGAAATTTATTTCGAACACAAATAAGGCGGAAAATTTTAAGGGATTAATGGTACATGCCAAGTGCCATATGATGTGCTCATTGTTCGAGCATCCCCAATTTTTTTACAAGCTTTGGCATTAGCCAGATACCTCAACAAGCCATCTTTCGTTTGGCCAATTTCCCGCCATCATATATTTTCAGCTATGTTTGTCATAAATTCTTTTTAAGTCTAGGAATAAAAGGAAAATACCTTAGTACCTTAGATGCCTTCTTATTTACAATTGTATAGGTACATTCATCGGGTTCAATACTCGTTTCATATGTTCTTTTATCATCCCCTCCTCTTTTTTTTCTATCTAGAAGTATGACACACATGAAAGATTCCTCATCCTTATTCTCTCCCCAATAAAGTGTGCAATCATTCAGGCAACTGTGAATATTTTCTTATCCTAATCCTGTAATTGTACAACTTCTTAAGTTCATAAGTAGAAGTATGCAACGGAGTTAGAGATGGAAATACATCCTTGAGAAATTCTAACAACATGGTCAAACTCTTGCAAATACAAATTCAAAGATAGTTGAAACAAGTACAAGTTCAAAGATAGTTGTAAGAACTTTCAACATGGATAAAGTTCTTTATCACACTCTTCAAGTAGTTTTCTTCTACCGTGACTCACCAGACAAGACATTAGAGCATGTATAATGGAAGAAACCACTTTTGTGGTTTATTTCTATTAAATATTCATTCTCTCTCTTCCACCTCATCAAAAGCAACCACAAAGAAACTACTCCATTTTTACCTCTACAATGGTAGAAACCACTAAAAAACCACTCCATGGTTCTCTATCCTGCTCATTAATTTTACTTTTAATATTTAATTTAAATAAATTTATCCATCCTAAATAAACTACCATTTTATTTAATAAAATAAGTTTACTTTTGTAATTTATTTTCATCTTTTAAATTTAAATTATAAATATAAATTTATTTTTAAATTTATTTTACAAATTAAAATTAAATAATAAAGAAATAGATGTTTAAAAATATGATATTTTTAATGATGAATTGTTGCAACTAGAAAAATTACAACAAATACGTAAACGAAAATAGACATTTTCATTTTTTAAAATTTAATTTAATTTAAAATTCAATTTTATTTTTATTAAATTTAAATTTTTAAAAAAACACAAACTTCAAGTATTTAAAAATAAGGCGTGAAAAGGAATTAGGAAAATTTAAAAAATTAAGGTGTGAAATTTTTGAAAAAGGTTGTTGTTAGTTTGGGGGCCAATCACATGATGCAACGTGTCCCATTTGGGGTGGACAAAAGTCAGGCCAAAGCTGACAACAACTTGCACATGGGGAAGTATTTCACTTGGGGTGGTTGCTTTGTTTACCAATTGCCCATCATTTTTTTCCTTAAGAAACCACAAAGAAATCCCAAAGAAATTCCCATTGTGGGGGTTTTGTGGTTTCTTTGCTAATTTTTTGGGGTTTCTTATTGAAAAGAAACCACAAAGAAATCTACATTATACATGCTTTTAGCATCAAAACCTTCAACATTCACCGAAGCATGACCCTCACTAGACTTACCAATTTCAGGATTTCCACCTACTCCCTATGGTTTTCTAACATTGGTTCCGTTTGATTGCAAACATTTTAAGGCATATTTGACCGTCAATAACTTTAATTGCATACAATTACGGACGTCACGTGTGGTGTCTTTGGATTCTCCGTAACACGTAGTTTCTAAAAATTAAAATTTTATAGTCCGTTAGACTGTGTGTGGATGCGGTCACCAGTTTTTTGGTTAAAAAAAAAGAATCCAAACAGTATGGCCTAACCGCAAATTGAAGAGGGTCAAAAGTAATTCTCATGTTTTGCATGGGATGACCGTGGTCATTGCCACATGTACCAAACCTATTGGATGAAAATATACCAAATCTAATCCAACCTAATCCTTTTATCTCCTTATCCATATATCTGATTTTATATTTATTTTAAAAAATATTTTTGTAATAAAATTAATTGCAAAAAAATTACTTTTTTCATTCTCTATAAATAGAGACCAATATTGCCATAGTTCAATGCACAACTCAATATTTCTCTTCTCCCTACTTTTAAAAAACTCTCTCCATTTTTGTAATTAGTGTTAGTCCTTTATCAATTTCTATTTTCTTTCATAGATCAATACAATTCCAATTTCCTTCCTTTTTCTCATAAATATTTTAATTCTCAACAAAATTCAAATGCACAATACCATCAAAATCAACCGGCATATTCAAACTTTGAAGAAGGTTCTAACTCTCATTTTTCTATATCAACTCATATTCCTTTCTTTGCTAATATCCCTTTCTCCAAAAATAATTCTCAATCATCGAATCAAAATGCTTAAAATATTCATGGGAAAAAATGTATTTCTTGGTGTGTTACAAAAGATATAGTTCTAATGTCTGCTTATTGCTTTGTTACCGAAGACAGGCGAAGTGGCAATAATCAGAAAGGTGGTGTGTTCTGGGCTCGAGTCGCGGATCAGTTTGGCAAATTCAGACAGAAAATCCAGGAGAAATCAATCCAAGAAATGTGGATCAAATGAAAGGTCATTTTAAACGACTTAATGAAAGTGCACAAAAATGGATTGTTGCGTACA
>JAULKM010075771.1:0-11772 GCA_032355605.1 Rubia tinctorum
CTACGAAGAATCCAACGATATCTCACATGATAATATTACTACTTATATATTACATGAAATTTATGATCAAACATGGTATGAGAAAACTGACTAAAAATGTGTCAAATTCAGCTGAACGGAGGGAGTAGCGAAAAGGGTAAAAAAATTATATGTGCAAATAGAGTTGGATTAGAGAGTAAATAGTACATTATACATGGAGAAATAGATTTTGATTGCGTGGAATGGGGGAGTATATGTTGAATTTGGGTAGATGAGAAAAGTCACAAGTTGAGCGGTTGATGTTCATGAAAATGGCACACAAAGGGTAGCTATTTATTCAACCAATTCCACGCTCTGACCAACAGTTCTACCAAATATGGAAAAGTAGAAATAAGTTGGCATTCAGAGTTCAATCAAGCAAGCTAGGTGTGTGGTTACGATAAATGACACTGACCACTGCTGTATCTGTTTAACTTACTCGTGTATGGCGGATCCATCAACCCAGTATTCCACACCCCCCTCATTAATAATCCCCCATTCTTCTTCCTATGTTTTAACCCTTGCATTTTGCTAATATCCCAAAACTTTACTTTTATTTTAGAGGTAGTCTCTTGCGTCAGAAGCCGTCTCACGGTGAGATCGATATTTTCAATATAAATACAAAAAACTATAAAGTATGAAATTTGGGATAAATTTTGAAAACAATAAAAAGATCTCCAGGGACTAACCTGCAAATTTATGAAAAAGGTCTTCTTCCTATGTTACTTTAGGTGCTAATAATACTAAATTGAACCTATTGCAACACTTTTACAAGTATTACTTTAAGTGAAATTGCATTAGATCTAACGTAACACTTTATAAATTTAGGTAACATTTTTCAATATTTAAGCCACACTTTTCAAAGATTTAAGTGACACTTTATAAGTTATTGTAACATTTTTAATAAGTGTTGCAAAGAAAGTGTTAAAATAGCTCTAATTTGCAATAGTACGGGCATCCTTTTCTCCATCGTTCCACCACCACGCAGCCTTCTTCTCCATCAAATCCGTCAAAATTGGTTGAATTCGCGACCAGAAATAACCTCCTTAACCGTCGTTCCTCACTCCTTCTCCTCATCTTCTTCTTCTCCACCGTTCCTTTTCCATCTTCACCATCGTTCCTTCGTCCAATTCACACTCGATATTGCCGTCGTCCAATTCAACTTGATTTTGCATTGTCAAATTTGATCAATTTCGTCGTTGTTTTCGTTGATCTCCAGCGATGTTATGTTCGCTGTCGGTTGCAGCTCGGTTTCGGGTTGAATACAATCGAGTTGCAATTCTAATTCCATCGAATTCACGACGCTGGGATGACTAAAGAAGCACGCCAGCGACAAGCAAATTTCGGATAAAATTTGGGTTGAAATCAGGTTAGGGCAAACTTATTTGGGGGGGAAATTCATGGGCCACATGTGGGTCAATTTTGGATTTTGGCATGACATACTCTCTCTGGTCCACTAATATTGGCACCTTTTTAGTCAACTTTTCTTAATGTATGTTTGACCATAAATTTTATATAGTATATAAACAATAAAATACCACGTGAAATATCTTTAGATTCTCCGTAGCATGTAGTTTCTTCATATATATCAAAAAAATTGCCGTTATTATATGTAACTAAAGTTATCGATGGTCAAACATACTTAAAAGAAGTGGTGGTCAAAAGGAGTCAATGTTAGTGAACCAAGGAGTATGTTTTCGTTGGACTGATTTATTGTTGGGTTTGCCTAAAACACACATTGAAGTAAAAACCCGTAAATTAAAAATAAATAAAATCAAATAAAAATTCTAAATTGTCAATTCAAAAAATAAAACATACATCAAGTTAAAAAAAATAGTTAAATAACAATAGAAATATTAGAACTGCACTAATTTAAAATAGTTAAACCATGAATAAAAATACTCAAAAAACATATCGAATTAAAATAGTAAGACATTAAATATAACACTAAAGTACAAATCGTATTATAATAGTTACACAGCAAACAAAATATAAATAAAGTTAACTGGTAAAACATCAAATTAAAATAATAAAACATAAAGTCCAAATGAAAGGGTTAACATCGAACAAAAATACATATCTAATTAAAATTATAAAACATTAAATAAAATTCTAAGAGTAAAAACCAAAACTAAAATTAAAACATTGCATAAAAATGCATATTGAATTGAAATAGGTAAACATCAAATGAAGATATTCGAAAAACACATCGAAAAAAAGAGAGTTAAACATCAAATATAGATAATCAACAAACACATCAAAATAAAATAATAAAATTACACAGCGAAATTGTAAAAAAAAATTAAATATCTAATATATAAGTAAAATAATTTTTATTTTTTAAATTCACAATTTTATATATTAAATATATTAAATGTAAGAAATCATACAAAAACTAAAAAAACATGAATGCAAAGTATTGGAAAATCATCATGTTTATACAAAAGATCAAATGATAATTCCAGATACATTTAAATAAATAAGATATTGAAGGCACAAATATACTCTCATAAACATCAAAAAAAAATATCATCATATTTTTTTTATAAATAATCACAAGATTAAGATTCATGAATATAAAACGTAAAACATAATCGTACAAGATTGTAAAACATAAAATAAAAATATTGAAATGTTATAATGATTGTAAAAAAAGTTTATAGAATTAAAAAATCATTGAAATAAAAATAAAATTATAAAACATCAAATGCCAAGCAAAAAAGTAAAGTATTGTCATATTTTTTATAAATCGTAAAGAGTTCAACTTTAATAAGTATAAAATGTATACTTGTATTAAATATGTAAAAAAAATTAGAGGATAAAATTAGAACATCATCATGGTTAATAAAACATCACAAAGTTCAAAATTCATAAAACTTAGAAGTACAATATTTTATCAATCAATAAAAAATTTAAAACATGGAAGGTCAAATCAAAGTAATAAAATATCCTTTTTTAAAATAAATTTCACAAGCTTAAATTTCACAAATAATGAATGTAAAAGATCATATTAAAAGTGTAAAATATGAATTTAAAACATTAAAACATCATCATCTTTATATAATAACTCACATGTAAGGTACAAATACACTTAAAGTAAATAAATCAAATAGCATGGGTTCAAATGTTGACCCAACCAGTTTTTGACCCAATTTCAATATGATTTTGACTCGATTGGAACTGGACCTTCGACTAGAAACTACTTGTTGCCATCTCCATCGTCTTAAACTGCCCGTCACTATCTTCGTCGTCCTTCTCCAATCACTCAGCTCGGCGTCGCTTCTTCTCCTTCTCTAATCACGTTCATCAATGGCGAGACGGGATTCATTGATTGCGACTACAATTGATGCCGACTACTTCAATTGAAATGGTTGGAGCTTTCAATCGGCAATTAAACCTGACTACTATTGGAGCAATAGTGATCCAACTGAAAGAATGATTTCCGGTAATGATTCTGATATTACTGAATGGAATAAATAGAGTACAAAAGGTAGAATAGGTCTAGTAGAACTCTAATCTAGTCATGAACCTAATCCATAATCAGATCAAATCTAAACATCATTTTGACTTATTCTTACACCGACGATGGGAAATTGGGTTGCGACAGCACTGTAATGTAGATCCAACGACAATGGCACAAAATTGGATGTGATAGCGACGGTGGGTGGCAACAGGAAGGAAGACGGGAAGTTTCCAGTTTTTAAAATTTGCATTTCAGCCCCTGAACTTTTGTAAATATTTTAAATAATACCTCCCAAAAAAATCAATTTGATCCCAACTCCAACAAAAAATCTTATAAATTGCAATTTAAACCCCGATTCAGCTATAAAACAATCTTATACAAGAATTTGTCTTTATTCCATGTTAAAAACGTCGATGACAACTATGTTCAATAATCCTACATTTTATAGTTTATACTAATTAGATTTTGCTAAAGGTTTATATTTGAATGATTTTTAATGGAATTTGGTTTTACCTAATTAATTCAATAATTACTATCGTGTTCCAATATAACCCATTTAACCAAATTTGCAGTAAAGTAAAACATGAACACACAAGGTTTGGTTATGCAGTTCGGTGAAATCCACCTACATCTGCGAGACCTCGCCCAATTCAGAATAAATCCACTAATCAGAAAGATACAGTACAAAGTACACCATACAACTACACTTATCTTTTCTATTTACAACGTGTGGATTTTGCAAGGTTCCCTTGCTACCGATCCGCCTAGATCAAACTCTCTCTGACCTCGAAACTCGTCGACGTTGAATCTCCCTCTCCCAAGTACTTAAGGTATACGATTTTCAAATTTGATCAATAGGTTGTTGTATGTTGGAACATATGTCTGCTGTCTCTCGCAGTACTCTCGGAAAGATAGAAAACTTGAGTGCGGATTTTCGCAATTAAATTAGTGAGTTATGCAGTCGTGATGTCCTCTATTAATAGTCCATTGAGCATATCGTAATTCTCCATGATTATCTCCACAATATTCACATTCCTTATATGCTTTTGAAGCATATCCAAATCCCTTAAATAAAGAGATTTTCCTAATCTCAAATATCTCATAATATTCCATTAATCCAATTCCATAATTATAGGAATTTTCCATAAACCAAGAATGCTTCAAATACACGTCTATACCAATATTGCAAAATCTCCAATATTTCATAGTTCAATATCACACCAATATTCTGTAATCGATTAAACTTATTTAGGCTTCAGATTTCTGTATGTTCTAACATGAAAAGTTTTTCTTTTCCAAAATAGTTCACAAATGCCAACTAAATAATCAATCCAACCATTTTGGAATTAAGAGCACTGAGAAAAACTTCCAAACAAAAAAAACATGATACTTCGAGAATTCCCATCATGTTGGAACATATACTGAGTACTGAATTTGAATTCATAAGAATACCGAAAGATAACCAGCAATCTAGAAATAAAAAAATTAAGATTTCAAAACCACCAAAATAATATCCAAAAAACTCCAAAATATTCTCCCCATGGGGCCATGAATATGCCAAAGACAATAAAAACACAGAAATAATATATGCTCCCTCTGAAATTATCAACTAATCTATGTTGAAACATAGCCAGTGTAGAAACTTCAATCCTGTTCATAAGCAAGCATTTGTTCTTCCAATTGAGCCTTCTCTCCATCAATCTTAGATTTCTCAGCTTCCAAGGCAGCAATCTGTATGGCCAAGGCTCCTAACTTAGCTTCATTGCTGCAACCTGGCCTTTTTACCATCCATAGTCAAGGCTGAGGCCTCGGGATTCTAAGGAAGATTTTTCACATGTCGAATCCAAAATGTCTTCTTTTTAGGGTTGAGAGATTCTACAGTTTCAATCTCATTTTCAAGATAATCCTTCACTTTTTCACTCCTAGCCAAAGCAGTGATAGGACATGGGTATACCAGATCATTCTTGGCCTTGGGAGTTATGGCTTGTCTCACAATGCTTTATTGTATAAATAGCCCCAAGTTGACAGGTTTCTGTGTTCCAACATAGTGCAACAGTTTAGCCATTTTCTTGCTGAGGGCAGTGGTATTGTTGAGGGTATTCAACAATATAGTGTTATTCGATAGAGACCAAAAAAACTAGGAGGATAAACAGGATGCTTGAGAATAACCAGTTGCCAGCCACTCAGTCTTAAAACCACCAGAAATCTCAGCCAGGATCTGGTCATCTGTGACCTCCATCTCCTCAGAAAATTGTCCATCAAAATTTGAATTTTTCAGCCCCAACAGACAGTTAATCTTCACGCCATAAAAATAGATAATTTTACCTCTCAAATAAAACCTATTATACCACGGGATTTCATCATCCAGATTTTCAGCCATCAAATTACTATACACTTCACAAACCAGCTGCTTGTTATACTCCTCATACAAAGTGACAACTTTCTTTAACCCTATCAGTTTCACAAAATCATAAAATCCACTCGTCATGTATGCCTATAAATCTACTGATCTCTTAGAAATAATATTCCTCTTAGGGAATACCTCCCATATCTCCTCACGACCAACATCATAAAACATGGTTGAGATAGCATCACTTCCAGAAGGTGCAGGAATATCTGTCTTCTTCTTGGGTTCGAGAGTACTTTCTTGCTCTTATTTGTTGGCTATGGTGACTCAAGAACTGTTTCCTTTCTCTTTCCTCTTTTCACTCTGGTCTGGATGAATTCATCCAAGACTTCATCACTGGAGTGGGTAAGGTTCGACACCTGTGTTGGAACATGCTTTGTCTGCTTGGTCTCTACATCACCAAGCTCAGTTTCTGCTGTTGTTGCATCCTGTGTTCTAACATACTCTGGCTGCTCATGCACAAGTTCATCTCCTCCTGTCCATCCTACCTCTGAGTACTCCACATCATCATACATGTATACATCAAATTTTTAATCTTAACCATCTTTGTCAGCATCTGTGAACCCTAAACCAGTTGCAGCATATTTGTGGATTTAACCACCTCCTGTCCCTCAGCCTCAGAATCCTCTATCTTCTCAATCCTAACTCTGCTAGGTCCAGATGCATAGGAGTAAACAGTGAACATATCCTTACCATTATGTATAGCATAAGCCCATCTCAACAACCTAGAATTATAATATTTTATTTCATCGATATCTCCTATGTCTATGGTTAATAGTTCCTGAATATCCATATCCAGAACCTCCATTTTTAAGTCCTTTAACCGGGATAAATCTATGGTTCTCTTATTTTCTTTCACCCACTCAAACGATTCATCCAAGGAATTAAGCTGTATATCATGTAGACAAATAGAATGTGAATCGGGACCAATTACCATTTGGTGAGAAGACATGGTGTTGATCGAAGAATGTTGCTTCTTACCTTTGTCGTTGAAAAGTACCACTTCTATGGATGAGCTTTCTTGATTTTTTCTTTCGGCCATTATAAATTTTTCGAGGTAGGGAGAAGTTGTGGGAAAAAAGTTTGAGAGAAAGGAAATTTGTGTTTCAACAAAATTCAGCTTCTGTAGGTTATGATGATCTCAATTTGGCAAAGTGATCCCAAGTATATCGACAAGAATCTCTCAAAAAAAAGCTTCCAAAATTTGAAAAATAACAAGAGGCAAGAGTTTGGTAGCCGAAAATAGAGGGAAGGTGGAAAGATGGAATAAAAAATTGAATTAAGAGTAAATTCTCCCTTCCTTTCCTCATTAATCGTGCCTCTCTTTTTCCCTTTCCAAGAGAAGCCATGATTGCCTTTTCCCACTTGTCAACTCTTGTCACAACTCCTTGAACATCCAACATATCTCCTTTCCTTCTATTTTTTTTCACATTTTCTTCTTTCTAATTTTTTGTGTTTTTCTGAATTTATATACACAAAATAAAAATACTCAAAACTGAATAAAAAGTAATAAAAGTACCTCAGATCTGACATACACGTAAGTGCTATCTGAGAAACTCAAAAGTTGCAGTGTCCAGAGGTTTCGTAAATATATACGCATACTACTCACATGTTGGAACATAGACAACAATCACTTCCTTTATCTCAACCACATCTCAAACAAAATGGTACCTGATGTCAACATGCTTTGTTCGGGAGTGATGGACTATATTTTTCGATATATCAATAGCACTTTTGTTGTCACATAAAATCTTCAGAGGCCTCTCTTTAATTCCATAATCACTCAACATTTGCTTCATGCATAAAAATTGTGTACAACAACTTCCAGTTGTAAGATACTCTGCCTCAGCAGTTGATAAAGAAATAAAATTTGGATTCTTTCTATACTATGAAACCATATTTGACCCAGTAACAAAACATCCACCACTAATTCCTTTACGATCATCCACATTTCCTGCCCAATCAAAATCACTATACCCAACAAGATGTGAGTCTTGATTCTTAGAATGCCGACTTTCATCCTCAGAAGTCCCACTAACATATCTAATTATGCTTTTGATTGCAGTCAAGTGAGATTCCTTAGAATCAGCCTGAAATCTTGCAAATACTCTCATCATACTCATCTCAAATTCAGCCTGCATC
Organism: Rubia tinctorum; assembly: GCA_032355605.1. Lineage (NCBI taxonomy): Eukaryota > Viridiplantae > Streptophyta > Magnoliopsida > Gentianales > Rubiaceae > Rubia > Rubia tinctorum. The sequence continues at coordinate 8,031 of JAULKM010075771.1, forward strand.
AAAGTCACAAAATATTGTACCAAGGATGGTAACGTAGACCCGAAGATCATATCGTCAACATAGATTTGAGCAATTAGTATATTTGATGATCCACGAAAAAAAAGGTGTGATCTACTCCCCCTCGATGATAACCTTTCTGAATAGGAAAGGTAGTGAGTCACCCATACCATTCCCTTGGTGCTTGTGTTGATCCATACAAAGTTTTTGAGTCGATGACATACTTCCTCATTAACCACACCATTTAGGAAAGCACTTTTAACATCTATTTGATACAACGTAAAATTCATAGTGCAAGCCATATCAAGGAGAATGCAAAAAAATTCTAACCTAGAAACTAATCTGAATGTCTCATAAATATCAACTCCTTCAACCTGAGTGTAGTCCTGAGCAACTAACCTTGATTTATTATCATTGCGTTTGAATTGCCCAAGTTTTTCTTGCATTGCCTCAATCCAATACTCATCAAGGAGAGCCTCATTGTAATTCTTGGGTTCAAAGAGGTAGAGAAAACAATGTAGGCCAACATGTTCCCTATAGTTAACCCGAGGGATCGATCGAGTCTTTCTTCAGCTAAAAAGTTTTTCTCCCTTTGTAAGAGTTTTTTAGCATCAAGACCTTTCATCCACATTTCATACATCTTTTCATGTTCATCAGAGATATTCCCATCACTCACAATCATTTTTCGTCATCACTGGAGGAGTATTCTTCAAATACCTTCTTTGTGTTGGAACATCTGACTTCAGCTACCTGAACCATGTTTGAACATCGATCCACTTCTTCCTGCCCGATGTTGGAACATCCAGTAAAAAAAATTAAATCTCCATGAAGTTTTGCTCCAAAAGCCACATAATTTTTTATCAGTTCCTCTTCATCATCTTCACTCCAAGGAGTAATATATGATTTTCCTTGATTTTTACGAGTGTTGGCACATTCTGCCTGAATATGTCCACACCCTTCACATTCTCTACATTGAATCCTTCCCAACTCCCTTAATTTGCCATTTTGATTTCTCATGGATTGCCGAGTATTTTGCTCCATCCCTGGTTTATGGTTGTTGCCAAAGTCTTGAAACTGTGATCTGTTCCCATTAAACCTTTCATGAGAATTATTATTTACATCTTTCTTTAGCACCCTTGAGAATTCTCTGTGATAAAAGCAAGTTCTTCATTTACATCATCGCTATCCTCTTTATGATTGTTTCTTGATGACAAAAGTTTGAATGCTAGCTCATTCGTTGGAGGTTCCAATGTTATTTCATAGGTTTTTAGTGATCCCATTAGCTCATCCAAAGTCATTGTGGCCACGTCCCTTGCTTCTTCTACTGCAACTACTTTAATGAAAAATCTTTGGGGAATTAATCTCACCGTCTTCTTCACTAGCTTAGACTCTTTGTAAATTTTCCCCAATTGATGCGTCATATTTGTGATGTCTCTGAGTCTTCCATTCAATGCTGCAATAGTCTCATCTTCTTCCATTTTCAGCTCTTCAAATTATTTGGCCAACATTATAGCTTTGATTTACGTGCACGAATTGTCCGCTCATGTACGGTTTGTAGGATATCCCATGCTTTATTCGCCTGATGACACGTAGAGATGAGTTTGAAGTGATTTTCATCTACTGTAGTAAATATGACATTTAATACTTTGGAATTCGCCAAGCCACCCTTTTTTCATCTGGTTTCCAAGACTATTTAGGCTTAATTATTGGCTCTTTAGAACTAGATTCTCCTCCTTTAAAATTTTCAGCAGATGGGGGTTTCCATTTTGTTTCAACATAGTGTCAAGCCAATTCATCCAGTGAATTTATGAACACTTGCATGCGAGCCTTCCAGTAGTTGTAATTCGTTCCTTCCATCAATGGTGGCCGACACAAAAACTCCTTCTCTAGTCGCCATTGGCAAAACCGGATCACATTTTCCTTGTCAAAACTAAGGTAAAATAAGTGACATAGCTCTGATACCAAATGAAATTTAGTTTTACCTAATTAATTAAATAATTACTAACATGTTTCAATATAACCTATTTAACCAAGTATAGAGCAAAGTAAAACATGAACACACAAGACTTGGTTATGCAGTTTGGTGAAATCCAGCTACATCTGCGAGGCTTGACCCAGTTCATAATAAATTCACTATTCAGAAAGATACAGTAAAAAGTACACCTATACTTATTTTTTCTAATTACAACGTGTGGCTTTTGCAAGCTCTTCTTGCTACCGATCCGCCTTGATCAGACTCCCTTTGAACTCGAAACTCGTCGATGCTGGATCTCCTCTTCCCAAGGAATTAGAGTATATGATTCCAAATTTTGAGCAACATGTTATTGTATGTTAGAACATATGTTTGCTGGCTCTCGCAGTACTCTCAGAAAGATAGAAAATATGAGTGTAGATTTTCGCAATTAAATTCATGAGTTATGCAGCCATGATGTCCTCTATACATAATCCATTGAGCAGATTGGAATTCTCCATGATTATCTCCACAATATTCCCATTCCTTATCTACTTCTAAAGCATATCCAAATTGCTTAAATGAAGAGATTTTCCTTATCTCAAATATCCCATAATATTCCTTAAATCCAATTCCATATTTATAAGGATTTTCCATAAACCCAGTATGTTTCAAATGCGCACCTAAATCAATATTGCAAAATCTCCAATCTTCCAGAATTCAATATCACCGCAATATTCTGTAATCGATTAAACTCATTTAGGCTTCAACTTTCCGTATGTTCAAACATGGAAAACTTTTCTTTTCCAAAATAGTTCACAAATGCCAACTAAATAATCAATACAATCCACGTGAGTTTATATTTACAACATTGTATAGGATAATCTCATTTACACAAAAGATACTAAAATTTAAAATCTAGAATTGTAGTTTTTTTATCAAAATGAAAGGTACGTGGGATGGTAGAGTGGTCATCCACTGCAGAATCGTCCAACAAGGTCAACCTGACCCATCAAGCTAAATTAAGCTACTCGGGATAGCGCTTGATTCAAACCTGTCACAATAGCAAACATTAGATTTGGTATTTCTCCTTTGCAAGCTGCAAGCTTGCTAAGTATATACGCCAACCACACCAAATTTGATCCAATAAATATGAGACTTATTTCGGTCATTTTAGATAGCCAAAAATGCATTTCCTTTTGGGTGTGTTGGAGTCATCTTCGGTGTGTATGACTGCCTCTAACCCAAACTAGATTGGACAACTGAAGGATCGAGTTAAATGCCAGTCTACTAGTGTAACTAACTTGAACCATTCAAAAGTGTCGATGTCTACAAATTTTGTGTTAATCCTAAAACCATAATTACCAATAGTTGTTTAAACAACTTTGACTCGAATTAATTTCTCCTAAACCCTCTTTGGAGCACTGAACGGAACCCAACCACATTTTACCAAAAAATTATTGCTAGAAAAATTGGTGCAGGCAATCGAATATAATGCTTTAAACAAAAGATGGACCTATTTTCTATTTTAAAATACCCATTTTTTTAAAGCAGAAAGAAATTAAAATAAAAAATAAATAAATAATAAATTTTAAGTAGAAATTAAAAATAAAAATGAAATAGAAATAGGAATGAAAAGGGGCAAAAGTCTTGGGAAAGACAGTCTTTCCATAAGCTTATGGAAAGACAGTCTTTCCATAAGTTTATGGAAAGACGAGTTTTAATTATAATAATAAAAGGTAAAAGGTTTTTGTTGCAATATTAAAGTTTTATTATGCAACGTGTAGTAGTTAT